>JADLZK010005786.1:0-13151 GCA_015847255.1 Hyparrhenia diplandra
TGATGTCGAGTCCAGTGCTGAAAGAGGTGTTGGTGGGTGCCGTCGGGGGCTGATGAATGCCGATGTAGATGACTGAGATGCCGTGGCTGCTATCCCTTCAACTTGGGGACCTCCGGTGGTCCTCATCTCCTGGAACCCCCAATGACGACGGCGAGGAGTGAAACCTCATGGCTGCAACCGCCGGTCTCGGCAACCATGGATCACCACACCTACTCTACTGCCGCCGGTTAATGCCGGAGCACGGAGAACAGCATCGGAATTAAATCCCTGCATCTGGGTCATGAATTCGAGACGGAAAGAAGGGGTGCGTGCAGGGAAGAGGAAGAGAATACTTGCCTGAGCAAGGTCTTGCGCGGCGAGTTGCCGAGCCACAGCAGCGGAGTCGCCATGGGCGAGCCCAAGGTCGCGGCGGCGGAGGTCGGCGTCCGTAGAAGGTGGGGGAGGCGGCCCAGGTGGGCGGCGGTTCCGCGGGGTCAGAGCGGTGGGGGAGGATTAGCGGGGGCGGAGATGAGTGCGCGTTGGAGTCCCGGGGCGAGCAAACGAGCCGGGCGAATCGCGGAACTGCTGGCCGGTGAAAGAGAGAGAGGGCGGGCGGGAAGCAGCGGCGGCGAGCGACGGAGGAGGCAGGGAGCGCGAGGCGGCGAGCGATGGAGGGGGCCGCTTGGCTGCGGTTCCGCGGCGACGGGATTAGTGGGGAGACAAATTGACGGATCAGCGTTTTCGGTTTCTTTTTTTTTTGACCGAGAGGAGGGAGGAAGGTGCCCGCGGTACCGCACAGGTGGAAAAGAGCGACCTCAAAATTTTTTAACTCACGAAAAACCCGCCTCTTTCATCAACTTTTATTTATAACACCAATGACACACAAATGCCTCAGTGAAGCTTGGAAACAGGGCAGCACGGCCGTGTACGTATGCCGGGGAACAGCCCTCCGAGCAGTGTGAACCTATTGAGACCCAGCATGATATCAGACCTCTAGTTGAATCATCACACAAGTGAACACAAAGCAACTGCTAGTGCGCCACCATATACAAGATTGATAATACGTCTCAGCCAGAATTTTTAACAGCAAGTGCTGATGGCATGAAAGCACAAGTAAAGGTGGAAGACCATTTAGTACGTTACATCCATGGATTTTAACAAAATGAACTAGAAATTCAAATTTTAGTGGGAACCATCTCTTCCTGGGTTCATTTTTTGAACTAGAAGATCGACATCCAACTTCCACCTATAAAGACAAAGATGCCTCATCAGTGACAACGAAAATATATAGTCCACGCTCTCACTACGTGGCAAGATTGAAGTATCACAGGGGTAGTGTTGGAAGGGGGAAAGTGAATATTGATTTGGTTCTGAAACCAAAGGATTCAACATTTGTTTCTTTTCATTAACCCATTAAAAGCTGGATAATTACATAATATACCACGTAACAATTCCATTATTATCCAGACATCCAAGCATGACTGACGAAGGAATGAGCATAGAAGTGAACAAAAAGCAATCACCATCATATTTGTCAAGCTTAACAATAGGTTTCAATCATCAGAGATTATTAACAGGGCGCTGAGAATTAAAACATAAGGTCCTAATATTGGCCTATGAAATAGATCATGACAGAAAAATCTACAATTCAAGATCAAATGGTGCCGCAAAGATGACTCCAGGCCATGTTTATTCCAATCCACCTGTACAAAAAATCAAATCCTAGAGCCCAAAACACACAGCATTTCAGTGCTTGAGCAACAAGGACAGGCCAACTTTTTGTGCTCTTGTCAATTGCCCAATTAGTTTGCACTCTGCAGGAATGGTTATGAATGACTTGGGACGCCATTCATGCTGGACAAGGGCACTGGGCATACCATAGTTGTTGGCGTGCCTTGACAGTCGTGTGGGGATCCAGTGAGTGCTGATCCAAAGATTAGTGTGCTCTCATTTCTTGAGATGCTGTGAGACAGCTCAGCTCCAACAGCAGTGCCTGAATGATGTTTTTTACTAAGTGGTAGTAGGACCCAACCAGGCATCGCCGTGGTTATTCCTGATTAACATTTTCGTGGTTATTTACCATAGTAAAATAGGAATGTATTGTGCTGACCAGTGTTCAGCAGAATATACTCACAAATGGATGGAAGCAATAAAGAGATCTGAATTCTGCTGAGCTCAGGCAGCATTGTATTTAGTGAAATTGCTAGTTGTCGTATCAAATGAAACATCAACCCTAACTGAGAGTGCTTTGCTTCCAAAGACACCAGAAAGGTTAACCATAGGTTGATTGGTCTCGATGCTAGCATTCACACCAGCATACTCATGTAGGTACTGAGCTCAAGCTGATTAGACAAAAAAAAAGGATACTAAGTGTTTTCCTTACTAGTTACCATGTTGTTTGAAATAGTTGACACATCACAGCTGGGATTAAATCCATAGAGCCAAAAAAAAAAAAAGGGCATACCTTCCTGACCTCTGGTCCGAACAACTAAACTGAGAATTGATTTGAGCCCTGGAGTACCAAACTCATCAACAGTGATTGTTGTCAACAGCTGGAAGATATGAAATAAAAAAGAAATTGATTGTTGTCAACAGCTGGAAGATATAAAATGAAAATAAATTCGTAAGTCTCAACAAAAGAAAAAGGTATCCTCACATGTCAAGAATACGACACATAAAATAGTTAAATGTGCAAAACCTAAATAGAACAATGCGAAAAACAAAGCAAGCTAGATTCTCATAAACTCGGTCAATTTGATAGAGAGAGAAGTGGAACATTGTCTTACATCTGATTCTGAGTTTGCTTTGACATCAACTGTCAATTTCTTGTTCTAATCTGTGTGTGAAGCTCGGCCAAAAATGGACTCATTTTTCCTTGTTCCTGCGGCTGTGATTGCCTGTATGAAAATCAAGATCATTGCCAGAGCACAAATCAGATGTAGAACTTGAGATGCAGTCAACCAATACTGCATTTGATCCCCTACCCCTTCTATTCAGTAAAACGTCATGAGCTCATGCACATTGAGTCATTGACTGAAGCTTGTTGTTGTATTACCATGGGAAAAATGCACGATGCAATTACAAGAAAAGAGGGGAGACCAGAACACAGTCCACTGTAATTAAGAGAGAGGAGATCCAGAACATGCATAATCTAATCTAGAATACAGGAATCCAGGCGATCCGGCACACATTGTAATGCAATACTAAAACAGTTATCGCTAGAGGGGACGGCTCTCTGCAGAGAACCACCAAGAGTGATCGAATCGATCGGTCAATTGGAAATGGGCGTGGAGTGTCCATCTGTTTGGCAAGACCGAAAGGAATCAGACTACCAGTGATCTATTCCACACAGGACTACGCGCGACGAACTTCTGAGAGAGGCACGCTCAGGTGAGTGAGATGGTGATTATTAGGAGGAGGGAGCACTCACGACGCCATGGGGCGAGCAGGTGGTGAGGAGAACTTCTGGTGCGTGTTGTAGTCCTTGTACAGCAGATCTGCGCGCAAGGGGAAACGAGACAACAACGCGTCAGGATCAATCTCGTTGCCGGGCACCGGAGAACACGAAACATAATAACTCAATCAGAGGTAAGAAACAGGAGGATAATAAAGATGGAAGCCTGCTGGACCTCTGGTCTTCTTGCCGATGTCGGTGTAGAGGCCAGGTGCCATGGTGGCGGCGGGCGGGCGGCCGGCCGGCGGCTGACGAAGACGGTGGTGCAGAGGAGAGAGGGGCGATGGCAGCGGCGGAGGCGGCGACCAGTTAGAATGGAGCCGCGGCAGATCTTGCTTCTTTTCTATTTTCCTGATGATTTCTTTATTTTTTTCGGCAGGAAATATCACATCGTGTCTCCTCGTGCTTCGCGGTCGTGGACGGGGGCTTGGGGCCAGGCGGTGTTCGGGGACCCACATCCACGGTCGTGGACGGAGTTCGCGCTGGCACGTGTGGACCCGAAAATATAATCGGCGACCATGGGCTTTGTTGGTCTACGGTTTCAGAATCCTTATCTTTATCTCTATCCACGTCCAATAGTACAACGACGGTGACGCTACCCACCGCGTTTCAAGTTCGCCGACCTTTGGCGATTTTCCCTGCGACCCGAAAAATATAACCCGGCGAGACCCCCATCCCGGTCGGCTTCGCCCCTGGGCGCTCTACAGGGCGCACTGCTCACAAAAGGAACGCCAGGCTCATCTTTAGCGTCATCGCCATTCTCAAAAAAAAAAAAAAAAAAAAAAAAAAAAAAAAATCTCACCCTAAAAAGACTTGGCGCGCTTCACCTGGCGCTCTTCGCCCCCTCCTACCCGCGCTTCACCGTAACCGCGTCGCCCGGTGCTTCCCGCGGCCCAAACACACAGAAGCGGTTCCCCGTCCCCTCCAACATCCGACGTCGCCCTTGTTGAAGCCATTAATGGACGCCGACGCCATCGTCGCCCTGACCTACCCCTGTCGAGGACGCTCGAACCGGTCACTCACGCCGCCATTGCAGACCATGCCGTCCCTGCCCCCTCCGAGGACAACAACGCACTAGTCCTTCGCCGCCTACTGACCCCGCCCTATCGAGGCCGACACCCGCCACAGTAAAACGGTCACATCGACAAGGCAAGCTTCTCCGACGGCGACCATGAACGAGGCTAGGAGGCAATTGGTTTTGATCCCCAGCGTGACGCTCCGCCACATCCACAAACACTGCGACTGCCACCGACGGGTACCTTCCATCTCTTCTCTCCCTTTGTTTGTCTATTGTCTTTTGTGAAGAAGCAGCATTCGATTTGCTAGGCCCCTCAATCCTTGTTGCCTGAACCCGACCTTACCTCCATCACCCTCACTCCTCTCCCCGATCTAACCTCGACTGACCACACCCCCATCTTCTCTATGACTAGGATTGCCCACTGCTACTGAATCTTGCTGGCAATGACATAGATGCTGGTCGAGTGGATCCGGCGAGGAACGAGGCCATGGAGAAACACATAATTTGATCCAATGTGCCTATATTTGTTTCATTACCGGTGTCATGTCTCCTCATCTTGAGATACAGTACGCATGTAGAATTATGAGTGAGGTCTACATGAAGGTAAGTTACTTACATTTGTGGAAGACTCAATGCTCACGATGTATTCATAAAATGCCAATGTGTAAGGTGCGATGTCTTCAGTTGGGCAAAAAGGAGAGCATTTGCTTTGAAACGGTGCAATTAATTTTCAGGAAAAAGGTAATACATGACATGGACTTAGCTTGACATTCATAAAAAACATTGTCTATTTGCTTGGCCACCACCGTCGTGCAACGAGTCCATAATATCATTTTTCTTTCCATGTTGAATTGTGTCTAATCTAATTTTCAAGGGGCTGTGTTTAGATTGATGTTACTTTCCAGTTCGCAGGCTAGCCTGAAGTTTTATTCATTGCCTGGTATTAGGGTAAAAAATAAAATTACTAGCAGCAAGCCAGCAACTATCAGTTCACAGATCATTGCTTGCCCTCCTTTTGTTTGATGAAAAATGGTTATTACTATTTTAGATTTAGGTGGAACATTAGATTTGTGTGCTTGTATTTTATTTGAAATTAGAGAAAAGTTGCTTAAGTGCAGTTGAGCAAAGCTTAGGTAGTTTTTATTCCTTAGTCTCAGCGTTCAGTAGCAGAATAATGAGTTTTGCCTCATCAACAGTGGTGTGGGGTTTGATGACAATTGTAGGAGGGGCCAAGCTAGTAAAACCATTCTTTGATGTAACCAATTAGTGAGGGGGGAAAAAGGTGTTAGATGGTTGTAAAATCAATTGTCTATTTTAGAATGTTGTTGCTACCGCACTAGAGTGCATAAGCGCATCAACGCTTACTAAATTAAACATTAGCAACGGAATGAATAACTAAGTACACCTTTGATTGTAAATAGGATTTGTCAGCACTCACCGGATATAAAAAACCTCTGTTCTAAAAACATTTTTAGCGTCGTTTTAATCTTGATCCAAGCGGCTTAATAGTCAACCTGGCGTTGCGTTTAATCATAGTGTCATTTTTTTGAGATTAATCACAACACGTTTAATCATGTTTAATCTACATTTAATCACAACTCTAAAAGCCACTGCGACAAGCGTTTACTAGAGTCTAGCTTTTTTTTAAAAACATGGATAAAAACTCCTGTTAGTAGTTGGTTCGATGACTTTGCATTTCTTCTTATGAAATATGATTTATATGTTATTGAGAAATTCAGAATTCACATTTTAGGATCAATCATGAAGTGGAAAATTTCAGTACACTACAAGGTTTTCTTGCTGAAGTCTTATGTTTCTTAGTTTAAGTTTTGTTAGCGGCTTAGTTATATCTGTGACCATAAAAAATATAAAACTTTGTTTTACCTACTGTTCATGGTCTTCTCTCGCTTGCAATTCATGGCATGGTGTTTTTGTCTAGGATTGCAATTTACTACTTGTGCCTACCTTGTTGGTTTGATTTCCAATTTGTATAAATGTTTTAGGCGCTTAAATGTCTAGAGGTGTTAGGTAAATAAGTCCTAGAGCTGAAGATCAGACCTATACTTGTTGTGTCTGCATCGGTTTTGGGAGGGGCCAGAAAGGGTGCACATACAAGATTCTTCAGGTGAATAGTATGAATTAGACTTAAAGCCATGTATTTGTTTTTCTGCATTTTTGTTTTTAAATAAAGTAGCAAGTAAAATCATGGGCAAAAATCGCATTAGATGGGATTACAATTATAGAAGCAAGAAAGGAGATCAATTTGGGTAGAAAAAGAAAGGAGATCAATCTTTATCATGCCACACAATAGGTTACACAATACCTTGAGTAATACTTTTTATCTTAGAAGCTTGAGACACATGCTCTTAAAATAAGATCACTTACGAGGATCCTATATCTAGGAAAAAAATAGCTCAGTTGCAAGTTTTTGTAAGTCTTGTAATGAAATTTTTTTGGAAATCTTGAGTAATGATTTCAAGCAATGTGGTACCACAGATAATAGAACATGGTCTTCCCGATATGCCTGGGCTTCTTTCACGACATATGTACTTTTTAGTGCTCTTTTTATGCAGATATATATATATCAGGCACCTCTTCTTGTGTGTCAAACTTCAGTATATATTGTTTTTCAATGTTGTTAGCTCTCTTAGTTTTTTGTACCTGATTCACTTAGTTTTTGTAGTACCTCTTAGTTTTTTTGTATCAGATTTAGTGCATAATATAGATGATCATATTGAGTTCACATAAGTCAATAGGTCCAACTGCTCTATTGTAAATCTGCTCTTTTAGGTGTTTTTCTCTGTTGTTCAGGTGTTTTGCCTTTTCAGTTGAATAGATTATCAAGTGACTCAGCGTGTTTGGAGAATTCATGGTAATTTGAAGTATAGGTTGCAGTATAGGTTCTTACATTATGGACAATTGAAGTTGATGTTTCAGCATTCAGATCTGCTGCGGCTTATACACATGTTATCATGGTATTACGGCGTTTCTATTACAACACACGAGCATTTCCCTAGTAGGATAAAAAAAGAAAGACATGCTGGCTTGGCGGACCCAATAAAGAACATTGTTTTTTCACATGTACGCAAATGTCCAGTGAGTATGCACAATAATACATATATACACAACATACAAGTAGCCAAATATCTCCATTTTAGGGTTTTGGGTGCTAAATTTTACAACGGTTAGGGAAGGGAAGAAATTGAGAGACATACGGTGGTGTGGTGGCGTTTTTGTCATCATTAAGCGCCAGCAAGGCAGCTAAGTAGCTTATGGTGACTCGATTAGTCGCCCCCCAACTGTTTAATACTTTTGGCTAATTTAATAAATTCTTTAGCATTTAACTCTATTTTGGTTTGCATTCTATGATTTTTAATTCTTTGTGAGGAATTAGAAAGTTCAAGGCTTCTACTACTAAAAAAGGCCTCAAAAGGTACCATCATCGGTCAAAAATTGGACCACTCAAGACCATTGCCCTTCTAGCCAATTGTTGGGTGGTAGTGATGATCGCACCCCAACAACCTCCATTTAATAAGACATGTTCAACACCTAATAGATCAACCCCTCCATGTTATAAGACCCGCCTATCGACTAATAGATCCTAGGATCTCCTTTGTAAATTCATGAACTATAAAGGACAACGAGGAAGATGGACCATTCCACCTTTATTTATAAATGGAACCCAAAAGGCAAGGAGAAAGACATTTCCTCCATTCTAAATCCAACACACAATCTAGCACTCGAGCTTACACTTCACCCCGACGAGTAGAGGCTAAAACCCAACACTAATCTTGCATGGATTGGAAGTAAGTCCGCCCGACATTAACAAGTGGAGCTTCAGTTCCTTGAAACCACTGTCCTTCCGTGAATTGAGTAAATTAAATGCATAGGCACAATGTAATAGTATAAAATATGTTCAAGTTCAAATTGAAGCATTATTTCTCCCTGTTGCAAAACCACGAAAGCCTCACACAACAATAATTACACCCCAGATAAACATCTCCCTGATTCATAAATCTTTGCTTTCTCTCATTCTCTTCTTTCAAAATGCTCTACATTGCATCTTTCATTAAATCACGATTCTAATTTCCATAAAATCTTGTAAGGCATTAATTTTCCTCCATTCAACATCATTAATAGGTTTTGCTCTTCAGCATAACAATTTGCCAAATGTAGCATATGCCACTTGGTAATATCTAGCCATCTCCTTAAAGTTTTCTCTTTTTCAAAATATGACTCACATTGCTGCTTGTAAAACTATTGAATCTTATGCATCATTGCCCAAAAACTTGTGTGTCATCTTGGTCTAGCTTAATTGACATGTAAGTTTTGAACTGCTTAGGAACACCACATTAGGTTGATGATGAGTCAGAACTTCTTTGAAAGCATATTTGCCCCACCCCCTCGCGGCCTCAATTCTCATTAAAGTGAAGATATCACGGTGAAAGCTAGCGTGATTGACTTCAAGTCGATTCTAGAAAGCTCTTCGGGGGGCATCTTACCCTCCTTTATAAAATGCACTTGAGTCCTTTATGTTGTTTATGCATTAAATTATAGGAGTTGAATGAAAAACACTTGATGCATATCTACCACGCCCTGACCACTAAAATATTACACTAAATCCTATTTAGTGCAAAAGATCGTTTTAGATGCTAGTTAAGCTTTAAACGAGTGAGAAGTCGGTGATATAATAATATCTGCCGGATGTAGCCGAATAATGAAAATAACTGAATATGTGATCATGGATATTACCATGTATTTTGTAAAACAAAATTAGGAAGATCGCACGAGGAAAGTGAAGGCTCTACGGACATGGAGGTCTCCGGGAGTCATTAGTCCCATCTCAGTCGATTAAGGACTTGATCTTGGATGCTTCTGCTTGTCATTTTGAACGCGAACCTCTCGCTTATTGGCCGTGAAGGTTCAACCGCTGGCCAAATAGTTCAATTGAAGCCGAAGGAACGAGTATATAAAGTGTGTGGCACAAGCTTGGGCCCATAGTTCCTTAGGAGTGTTTGAATCTCTACAGATTTCAAGAATCCAAACAAGATTGAAAAATCTCAAATCCCTAAACTTAGATCAAAACATCTTGAGGATTCTATATGATTCTAAAACCACAAAAATACAAGAAATATCATAGATTTTATTCAAAAATTTGAATTTAGAATCTCATCCAAACATGCCCTTAGTTGACATGACGTGCCTTACATTAACAACACTGCGTTGAGAGCTATGCATTATTTCATTATTAGAAGAAGAGAGCAGCAACACAGACTCATAGATGTCTCCAGCAAAAATAAACCACAATTAAAGACAAATGACCTAACATAGCATCCTAGGTTCCTAAACTAAGGGGCTTGCAACTTCAACTTCCTAAAAAGTGATTACCAACGGTTTGGTGAAAAAAGCTCCTTAAAAAATAAAAGTTACCATTATTGCAGTAAAAGTTGCTACCTCTTCACCACCAATTGTTACATTAAAGTTGAAAACAAGGTAAAAGTTTCCACCTCTTCACCACCAATATTTGCCCTATGGCGACTCTACTTTCGCCTTGTGCCTGAAGGGTTTCTAGTGGAGTTCTCAAACGTGCAACATGGGATCTTTGCGTGTGAAAAGGTTGTAGTCAAGAGCGTGCATAGAAGAGGAAAAAGATTGGGTGGATGAGGCGGTGGCGGCAGAGAAGCTGAGTGCCTCCCATGGCATGGACCGAGGAGGTGCTCTCTCCATGCTTAAGCACTGTTCAGCGAGAATATGGTAAAGCTACCCACACGGAGAAGCGGTGATTCTACATAGAGAAGCCAACCAAACACATCATTTGCTAGCTAGACTTGGACAATGCATGCAACCAAATAATCGAGGATTGGCTTAGGTGGGAATAGGCTTAGATTGTTGAGGCATGAATGGCTAGATAGGCTAGGAAGCGGGCGTGAAACCATACAAACCCATAGTCAGAATACTTAGGTGTTTTGGTTCAAAGTTATCCACTAAGCCAAGGTGTGCAGTATTCGCTACGATAAAAGGTGCCACAATGACACAATTGTAATAACCAAATTGTAACTTTACATTTGGTGCTTCGGCGATCTGTTAATTGCTGCTAGATAGAGTATAAATAGGGTGGGGCTTTTATCGAGGCAAAGCATACGCTTCTGAGGGGGCACCCACCTTGTTTCAACTTCGCATGTGGCTTCAAGGAGGGTCGATTGGATCGGGTGGAGTCCGCTTCAGGGCCTATTCAACCAACCAAACACATCTTATGTGGACATTTTCAATTTATCAAAAATCTATTTGAGCTATAATATAAAAGTTTAACAAAGGTATTAAATCGGATATACGGCTGCAAAGCAAGAATTCCCCATAGGTGCCGGCCGTAGGGCGCCGGCCGAGACGCATCATGAGGAAAAACTCATGCAAACGCGTTGCCGCTTTGTCGGACGATCAACTCCGGAAGCCGAAGTGTTCCCGAGCTTGCTTTGCCAGCTCGGTGGCCCGAGGGTGTCGGATGTCACCGACGGATCGGCCCTCAAAGCTTGGCGAGCAACACCTCCGTCACGGCCGCTCCGAGTTGTGGATGCAGCGTTGCCCGGCCGCGCCATGAGTCGGTTCGCGTCTTGATGCCCATTCCTCGCCGGTGATTTTTGGGCGGGGAGGCGGACGGCGAGGATTGGCTTCGATCAGCGGCGGGTGACGCCGGCTGGAAGTCACGGAAGGAGAGCGGCAGCGAACTGCGGCGTGCTCCCCAGCAGCCGACCCGAGGTGGGCGTCCGAGAATGCGGTGAGAGCGAGAGGTAGTGGCGGCGTCGTTGTGAACTCCGCATCGGCATCTCCCAACTTCGTCCCCGCCAAAGCGAACGCGAGCAGAAGGGTGTGCGCCCGTTCGCTTCGCCCTAGCGGATGGCGCAGCGTCCACTGAGCCGTGGAACTTCTGGCGATGGTGGGGTCTGGGGGTAGGCACCCGTCGATTACGCTGGCCCAGCCGTAGCTCGCTTGCCTCCCCTCCCTTTGCTCACTAGCACAACAGTTTACCTTTAAAATACAACGTGTTGCTCCGCCCGTTAAAGCGAAGCGATTTTTGACCGGTGTGTTCCGTGTGCGTGGTGAAGCCGGGCTGTTTTGAGCTGGCGTACGACGTGTAAAACTACTTATTTCCTTAATATATCTACGTGTCCAATGTGTGCACGATTTCGAAAAATTAACTGGATATCAATACGCCTTCATGCGCGGTGCGCTTAATCGAGAGCCGGGTGTGATATATGGCTTAACTTTAGTTATTATTAATTAATTAACAATGCACGTGGGTAGCATCTGCTTCTATACTAGCAAAGTTGGTTTTCATATAATAATATACAAAAACGATTCTGATGTTTTATTCGTGTATACAAACACCTTGATATGTATTTCAGTATTTCATTCACTCCAGTAAAGGTTCAGCACAAGGTACTAAACACATACACATGGACAAGTTTCCGAATACATACATGATACATGTGGACCCAGAATATATATGAGGCAGCAAGTGAGGAAAAGGCACCGTGTGCAGCCATATCGTGCTGTACACGTAAGCCCGAGCCATATCACCAGCATGTGAACACACGCCTGAATGGTCGCACGTTCCGGCGCCGGGGGCGAACGCCGCTGCCACCTGGAGCACGCCGTCGCGGACCTGCGCAACCAGCATCGTGCGCCGCAGCGGGACCGTCGCGGGATGAACACGTGGCGGCGCGCGACGGTGGCGCCGATAGTCCCTGATTGGTGTCGAAGTACTGCGTGGCGGGACCATGTCCATGCTGACGGACTTCTCGTCGGGCACGAACCGGCGCGAGGCCAATCCACGATGGCCTGCCGCTTTAGCGCTTGCGACGCCGACGCCGGCCAGTACCTGGACTCGGCCTCACTCGGCGCGCTTCACCTGCTG
Organism: Hyparrhenia diplandra; assembly: GCA_015847255.1. Classification (NCBI taxonomy): domain Eukaryota; kingdom Viridiplantae; phylum Streptophyta; class Magnoliopsida; order Poales; family Poaceae; genus Hyparrhenia; species Hyparrhenia diplandra. The sequence goes on from JADLZK010005786.1 coordinate 12,364, forward strand.
TATCTTCTCGGCCTCGGCGCGCTCCCGCCGTCTCGCCACGCCGCAACCGCGCCGCATGCGGTGATGTCGTTCATGGCGCGCTTCACCACCTCGTCGGGCTCGATGTCGATGATGAGTGTCTGCGCACGATCTCGTAGCCGTACATGGTCATGGCCTTGGCCAGCTCCACCTCCACGGCCCGCGCCACCTCCGTTCTTCTGCTCGAACACCTGAGTCCAGGTTCATGGTGGGCACGCTCCGCACGGATCACTGCATCGACCAAATTGTCGTAGCGCCCGCACGTCGCCTCCATGGCCACCGTCGACTGCTCACACGCACGCGCAGCACAGCAGCTGCGGGCAGGTCACGCCGATGAGAGTGGAAGGAGGACGCGGCGACGAAGCCCATCTCGATTGTGCTCGATGAGATGAGATGAGATGAAGAGATGAACAGTGGACGAATGTCAACTGATCGATCGAGAGGATGCAGACCGCTATGTGGAGCGTAGCTGAAGAAGGGATGACTTGGCTATCCGCTGAGATGACAGACACTAGAGTACTAGACAAGCTAAGTCCACAACAAAAATTCAACACAAAAATGGATTGGTGGTAGGCTGGAACACACTTGGTTAACCCAGTCTCTAGTCTGGAAGTTCTGAACTCTAGCAAACATATACAGTATGATTTTTTTCTGAACTGAAGTTTCAGTTTCTTTTATATTAACAACGCAAGTGAGTGATTGATTGTCTTCTGACTTCATCATACTTATAATGCGACGACTATAACATTTTTTTAGATGAAGGATATTTT
>JADLZK010005787.1:0-179848 GCA_015847255.1 Hyparrhenia diplandra
ATTGATAAATTGCTAGGGGCAGTGTTATTCAGATCAGTTTCTTACTTAAACAATGTTATATAAATCCTAATGATCTAACTCCAAAGTTGACCCAGAGAAACAACAATAGGCGCTTTTGTCCCCAAGCATGTTGGATTAGGCTAGAGATGAAACCCCATCTAGAGCCACAATAAAGTGGACACCATAAATATATGTAGGAGCTAAATTAAGTTGTGCTGGTAGTAAACAAGAAGTGTGATTCTATAAGCTCCAAGTGCTGGTGTTATTGTTGGCTACTAGGGCATGTATTTGAGAAAACAGAAATAAGAAATGAAGTAGATCAAGAAGATCGGGTGGAAACACACCTTACCCTGATCTGTGGTTGCAAAAGTATAGAGTGCAATGATTTACTTGTCAATCCACAGTTTTAGCTAAAAGCACATGCACAGATATTTGAACAGATCTCTAATATTTGAAATATGAAGATATGATCATTTTAGTAGTGAGCCACTCTGTGTTATTTCAGTCCCTACTCCCTACCTTTCCCCTGGGAAAAACCACTTGCAATCTTACATGGTTTCCAAATCTTATGCAGGTCGCTGCTGTTGGTGAATGTGGTTTGGATTATGACAGACTTCACCTCTGTCGGAGAAGATGTGCAAAAGAAGTATATAGTCTTTGTTCTCATATGCACACAGATTGGCATTTGATCTATTCATTTTTCTGAGTGATTCAGAGTGATTTATTTTGTGTGTTAGGTACTTTGAGAAACAATTTGAGTTGGCTGAAGCAGTCAAACTGCCAATGTTTCTTCTACATGCGTGCTGCTGGTGAAGACTTCTGTGAAATCATGACACGAAATTTGGTACAGGTAGCATATAATCTGCATTCCATAGGTGGTGTTCCTCAATGATGCCCTGCTGGATACGCCTCTCTTGTTTCTAGTGAAACAGTTGAAAGTACACTGGTTGTGGGAGTTACCTATGTTTCAGTTCACTTGTTATGTTTTATAACTATTCCTGATCTCTGTGTCTGTTTTTCTCTTTGGCAGACTCCTGGTGGGGTTGCACATTTCCTTCACTGACTCAGCAGAAGATCGGGACAAGCTGCTCTTTTGAGAAGATGTTTATAGGTAAAAATCTTTTTACGCTGACAACAAAAATCTGCATGTCTTGCAACATGATAACTTCAGACTCAGTAAAGACAGTAAAATCTAAACACTTCAAGTAGTCACAACAAGCTTTATTCCAAACTCTTGATGTAATTCCTCTTTGTGATTCAGTTCCGTCGGTTGACGATTTCCATTTTGGATGTTCACAACTGAAGGAACTGTAGAATTTGATATTCTGTCATTTCATTATCTTCGCAGTTTGGGTCAGATAATTGTGAATCATGGTTGCAGGTGTTAATGGCTGCTCTCTGAAAAACTAATGAAAATCTTGAGGTTCTACGAGGCATTCCTGTTGAGTAGGTTGATGATGAGAAACTGATTCTCCATATTGTGATATAAGAAATACTCATGCTGGAAGCCAATATGTAAAAATCTGTCTGGCCATCCAAGAAGAAAGAAAAAGTACGAACCAGATTCAACAGTAAAAGAGTCGCTAATGAGCCTTGTTTAGTCAGGTGTAAAGTTGCAACAGTTCCATCAATTCTTAAGTTTCTCCTGCTTTCGGTATAGACTGGTTTCTGAGCTTTTAACTATGATAACTGCTTTCCTATGTAGAGATTATTTGCTTCTCGTTATTCTTTTACATGCATTCTCTGTAGAAAACATCCAAGTAATCAACCTTAACTCATGCCCTTCTCTTCCAAAGACTAAACAGAAAACATGTTTTTACATGGAAATTTGTATTTCTATCCTGATCAATGATGTTGTGTGCTGATAATTCAGTTTTGTGCTTTGTTCCGCTGTTATTGTACTGTGAACTGAACTTGTCAGCCTTATATGTCACTCAAATATTTTGCACATGAATTTTGCCCCCAGAAAAATTTGACTCATAGTCATAACTATCGATTTCAGGCAAGTTCTTGAGGTGAGTGGCTGGATGCAAAGGAATTTCTGACATAGAAGGCCTGAGTAGAACTCTGTACCACAACACATGCAGGTAAGATAACTTTGTTCCAACCTGAGAATTTTGCGCTGGTTATCAGTAACTAGAAACAACCCATGTTTCTCAAATGCTTATGGATATATCATATTGCTTATTTCAAGCTCCAGCTCTGTGGTGTTCCATTAGTGATCTCTTAATTGATGTGAACAATGGATCTCGCCAACCTTTGCAGGCTCTTTCTTTTCCTCAGGATCTTGATGCATCTGCGAATGCACAGCTTGAGAGTGGTACTACCGTCCAGGATAGCTGATGGCAGAGTGTAATGTTTCCTTCCAATTGATGTTTTGGTTTCACGCTTTCTAGTTAAGACTTCAATATCCCTCTGAAATATTCTGGTCTGCTATACTTTTGCCCTCACTGCCAATTTTGCCATGTCCATGAACCTGATGACATGTCGAGCATTCTGACTGTACAACCATTGATTACATCTCTTCAAATATCAATTGAAAAATATAGCTGCAACTTCAATTGATTACATCTTTCAAATATCAATTGAAAATAGTTTATGCCTCCCATATTGCTCCAGTTCATTTTGAAAAATGACCTAACAAATAAATCCTGTGGGTTGACCAGACACTCTGAACGAAAATGAACATTTGAAAAGGATCAGTTTACGGTAAAGCGTTTTGAAGGCTACACGATCTACAATTCAGATCATAATTTTTGCAGAATTCCATACACAAACACAGCAGTGCCTCTAATATCTAATACATTGTAGTATATATGTAGCTCAAATGCTGAATCCTCGCTACAGCATCACTTGTGTCAAAATTTTGCTCCTACCAGTAAAGCTTGGATTTGAATGGTAGAATTTAGAAGTCAGTACAGCACATTTATAATCCGTGGCTCCTACTTATCAATAAGTTGCAGTTGTCTCGCATGTTGCTCTCGTCCAATTCCTGCTTGAGATAATTCTGAAGAACTGGCTGCTTCCGTCTCTGCATCAGATGCGCCTGAATCGGTTTCTTCCTGCTGTGCTCTGCACAGTACTAGCGGGAAGAAACGGGTGGTGGATTCTGTTCCTGCCAGACTAAGCCGTAGCGGCCTCTTCAATTCCTGCATTGCCATTCCATAACCATGTCAACCACTGCTACAGCAAGTACTTCAAGGTGACTCAAGTAATGTGAACTATGAAGGTTAGCAATCAAGTAAATCACAATTCACTTGTTCACAGACTACTTGGATGAAGTGCAACAAGCAGCTATGCATTGTCCAGTCCAGCACATCATCATGCTTCACACTCATATATCAGCAACCTTGTGTGCTCTAATTTGATGATTCAATTTGAAGTGCCCACAGGCCACACATAGCAATGCTTGGCAATTGTGCTATATATCTACTGCTAGTAAAGAGATGTAATGGACAGTGAACAGCATTGCCCTAGATGAATACGCAGTAAATCATACCACTCCATCCAAAGGCCTCCAATGCAGCCTGTGCATCCTCTGCAGTCCCTGAAGGAGACAAACCGCAGACCCCTCTGGAGCGGCCAGTGTCACGCTCAAAGATGACCCTGGCCTCGAGCACGCCGGCCCCGACCCTCAAACACATTCCTCAGTGTGTCGGCACGCACTCCCCACCCCAGGTTGCCGGCATAAAATCTTGTATGTGTACCCGCTCGTCACGCCTGGGCGCCACCCATGGTGATCGGTTCTCCTCTCCCGCCACGCGGCACCTCTGGTAGTTCACCCTAGCCGTCCTCCCTCCCAGCAGCTGCATTTGTTTGAAGACAAATGTGCCAAGATCATGTCAGAGCACACGCTTGCACATTTCATGCTGCAACTCGCCTGAGAAAGGAGAGACTGATCCAATTGGCCGGTGTGGTACTTACAGAGCCGTCGAACATCTGGATGGCCTTGGCAGCCTCCTCGGCAGTGGCCATGGTGACGAAGGCGAAAGCCCCGGCTCCTGTTGGTGACCTTGTCATAGATTATCTGCAGCAATTGGAACCGTCAGCCGCATGACGATGATCCATACTGTTCAGCAATTGTTTCCAGGTAGCATTCCAAGAAGGGATTTTTGGTTGGGGGCTTGAGTGCAGGGGTAACCTGCGCGTCATCGACCCCCTGCCAGCCTCAGCGAAGACCTTGGCGAGCTCCTCTGAGGTATAGGTATAGGGCAGGTTACCAACGAAGAGCCGGCCGGGCTCGTGCCGCCGCGCGTCGGGCGGCTTCGTGGCGGCGAGTAGGCGCTGCGGGGAGGCCTCGGCTTCCTCCTCGAGCTCGGATCCCTCTTCCTCATCGAAGTACTCGTCGCCAGTGGAATCCTCCCCGTCAGAAGAGAATTCCTCCCAGCTGCGGCGGCGGCGGCGCGGCGACGGGCGGGAGTAGGACTGGGCGCCCACGAGGGGCGCGGCCAGGAGGCGGAGCCCGACGCCGTGGCGCTGCAGGCTCTGGAACCTCACGATGGGGAGAGGGACGGGGGCGCTACAAGCCGCCGCGTGCTGGAGCAGGGGTGCGGAAGGTGGCTGTGACAGCGGCGGCGGCGGCGGCGGCGGTGGCCATGGCTCCGGCGGAGAAGCGAGAAGGGCTCGGAGCGGCAAGTCCAGTGGCGGTGGCAGACTGGCCTCTCGGCGCCGATCAATATCTATCTATCCGCTATCTGATGGGCTGCTGGGCCTAGCGGACTATGAGTTTGTGGGCCTGAAATGCGGTGATGGGCCGGCCCATGTCGTACGGCGACAGGACTATAACAAGGGCGACGGTGAATAAGCACGCGTACGCCGCCACCAAGCGATCGCAGCGGCGGCGGCGGTTGCAATGGCCTCGTCCCGTGACTTCATGGCCGGACCCCTGCAAGGACGCGTTGGTGGCGCTAGAGGGAGTACGTTGCGTCGGCAAGGACGATGGCTCGCCGCCGACGACGACACGGCCGCTGCTGCCCCTGCCTCGATGCCGCGGTCAGCCACATGAAGAAGTGCATGGAGGAGCGCGCCGACGAGTACGCCGACATAGCAACTCAAGGCGCACAAGGCCGAGATGGAACTTGTGAGACGTCTTCATGCCTTCACTTACATAAGAATTACTAATCAGATCAGATGCTCTGATATTATTTTTGTGCTGTACTAGCTAACAAACTGCATGATGCTTAACATGATTCCAAAGCGGCATAGGAACTACTGCACGGCCTGCTTTCGCCGCTCCATGAAGGTTGCTGCCGAAGGGATCTGCAAGGACACCTTCGTGGCGCTCGAGGAGGTGTGTGGCGGCCACGGCAGAAGAAGGACGACAACGGCGGCTCCGGCATGACGACGACGACGACGCGGCCGCTCCCTGCATGGATGCGGCGGCCAAGCCTCAAGAGGTGTATGGAGAAGCATACCGAGTACTTTAACTCCCAGGCGCAGTAGGATTGGTGACAGGTCTTCTTCATTATTAGCAATATTACAGGCTGATGCAAAGGGGTTCCTCGCCAATCTTAGAGCAACTTCAAAAGTTTAGCTAAAATTAGTAGCCAAACTCTATAGGTTAGCCGGTTGCTTTTAATTTTTATTCATGGGAGTCCAAATCTTTATGCTTTGATTGGACGGGTGGCCTTTTTACTTTTAGGACAACTTGAAAAATCCAGCGCGTGCTAAGGAGGATGAGTAGGAATATCAATACAAGTTGCTGAAAAAGGAATATCATTAGAAAATTTTGGAATATCATTTGTGGTTTATTCTTGAATGATAAAAAGGCTTATTGGGATATTACACGATCCAATATGAATTAGTATGTGCAAAAATATCACTTTTTGTCATGGCTTTGCTTTTATTAATAAAAAGTTCTTCAAGACTAACTTAAATTTGACTACGCTCACACAAATTTTTTAATATAAGACGAAAGTGATCGAACTTGGGGCATGTCGAATGACTTTACAATTTGGGGTGGAGGGAATACTATCTTTATAATTGATTTAGACAAGTCCTTAATTAAAATGGCTAAAATTTCTTACAACTTAGAATGAGAAGGATATTAGATAAATTGATCACTATTGCAAGTATAATTATAACAATACTAAAAATAATACTCCTCCATACTTGCCGATAATTCAAGTCATTTTTGGATAACACTTGGGTCCAAACATGAATCTCAAATGATGAATAACATTTAAGCTTCGTGAGTTTTGGAAATGCGAAAACCACATGAAGTAGATTTTATGAAAAGCACTTTTCATAAAAGTATACATATATCACTTTTCCAATCAAAATATTTTAGAAAATAAGTAGTCAAAGTTAGGCTGAAGACCATGTCGCTATCCTAAACTTCTTGCTTTACATGGATGGCGGAGGAGTAATAACTTTTTAAGGTAAGAGCATATGTCCAAAAGACTAGTCAAAAGACTCAGCCACCTCTATTGTTTTAGCTACTCTCTAAAAACAGAAGCTGATAACAAACTTCACTGTGAGTAAATTCCAAGAGACTATGTAAAAAGATATAGCTGGTGAGTGAGGCTCTCGGCTATCACAGAGCTTTTGGAGGGGAAGTGAAGGGACGAATCCAGCTAATTTATAGCAGTCATGTATAGAGTTTGCTGGAGGATGTATTGTTAATGATAGTTAAATTCTAGCTTTACAAAACTATTTTAACTATTCTCTTGGACATGCTCTTAACTATGCATGCCTATAGAATACCATAACTATATGCATGCCTTGTGTACAGCCATTTAGCATGCTATTGCCATGCAGCAAGAGTCTTGCTGATAAAGCCGCGCTGTCTACTCTCAAGTTTACTCTAGCATTAAACATTGTGCCTCTGAGAAAAAGGTTCTCTATATTCTACAGCTGATTATAACAGCAGGCGTAAAAGTGGGATACTACTAAACCGATGTACACCTTTTACTGGTCAGCTAGTAGAAGTTATTGATTAAACAAAACACTCTGAATGCGTGGAAAAATCTCTCTGACACTCAGTGTTCTGCCGATGTTATTTGTAACAACATTTTTATTTTTATTTTATATGTACGCAAAACAAGAATGTATATGTTGGTGAGTTATTTTAAGAACATACTGAAAAACGTGTCCAGGGCCTTTGGACTGGTCAGACATGACAAAGCCCAACATATCCAGGCACAATGCAATTACTGGGTAGTTGGGCCTGAAATAAACAAAAAGCCCTGAAGCCACACGAAACCACGGCCCACAAAGGGAATCAACCCTTGTGGAGACCAAAACCTCCACGGCGGCGGCGGCGGCGCGGCGGGCGGGACTCTTCTTTCTCCCCAGAAGTACTCCCCCGCCGCCACCGCGCGCTGCAGCCCCCTACTACCTTCGCAGCCACCTCACCTCGCGTACAGATCGCATAGGCGGCAATGGCGTCCCCCGAGCCCGCCGTGGAGCCAGACCTCGCACAAAGAGAGCCCCACTCCCACACCTGCCGCGGCGCCGCCTCGGCCGAGCCGCCGCAACCGCAAGAGCCTGTCCCCGAATCGGAGGCGGAGAAGGCGGAGAGGGAGAAGGCGCCGAGGAGGGAGGAGGAAGGGGAGTGCGGGTTCTGCCTCTTCATGAAGGCGGGCGGCTGTAAGGACACCTTCGAGGCGTGGGAGGAGTGCGTGGAGGCGGCGCAGAAGGACGGCGACGACATGGTCGAGCGCTGCCACGAGGTCACGGTCAACCTCAAGAACTGCATGGACGCGCACGCCGACTACTACGCGCCCGTGCTTAGGGAGCCGAGGAGGCCGTCAACGAGCGCGCCGAGGCCGCCGCCGCTGCCGCTGCTGCGGCCGACGACGACACGCGAAGGGCAAGGGAGGGAGAGCCGGCGACAGGTTCGGAGAATAAGGAAGAAGCCGTGCTCCAGACGGCTGCTTCCTCCCCGCCGGCCGACGGCGTGGGGAACAGGCGGAGAATAAGGAAGAAGCCGTGCCCCAGACAACTGCTTCCTCCCGTGCCGGCCGCCGGCGAAGAAGCAGTTGCTGAGAAGGTTTGAGGATAACTAACAATTGTTGTTGGGTTGGTTACTAGGTTCATAATACTAGTTCCTGAGGTTAATTTTTGGTTCATAATACTAGTTCCTGAGGTTAATTTTTGGTTCCCTTTGTGGGGAAATAAGGCTGTTGTTCGCGTAATTATTGACTTGTTGGACGTAAGGTTAATTTTTGTTCCCTTTTTGTGGGGAAATAAGTCTGTTCTGCGCATAATTGTTGGGTACGCAATTTATACTGAAGAAGAAATTTTGATACTGTTACTTTGATTTTTGGTGATGCTACCTGATGGTGTATGCTACTCTTTTTCACTGAAGCCGTATGATTACTGTCTTACATCTTGCATTGAAATTACATAGCTCCCCTTTTTCTGTGTTTGCAAAAAGAAAAACTTATTGCTGGGTAGTGCATTACACAAAATTCGACCTAGTAATTGCAATGTCCAAGAGTGATGTGTTGGTGTTGTTCTCCTGAACAAGCCTGACAAGATTAAATTTGGGGAGTTTGATGCTCTTGCGAGCTCAAAGAGTGGTAATTTTGAGTGAGACAATGCTGGGTAGGTCCAGGAGAGATTTGCATTTAGTAACTGTGGTGTTCTAAGCGGGATATGGCCTCCTCTGGTAACTTTTGAAATTTTTACCTTTTGATCTGTAATATGCAGCAGTGACAGGATTGTTAAGCAAGTATATTTTGCAAATACTCTGACTTTAGAAGCATGTTTCAATGCTGGTGACCATTCTTCTGTATTCTTTTTTTAATTGCTTTATTATTCAGCCGTATGGCTTGAGATGGACTGAGGACTTTTTCATACCAGTAGCTTGTTTTTGGGCTTATTGTACAGAAACAACCTATCAGTAGAATGCCCTTAAGACTACAACCTTCAATGAAAAATGGAAAATACCAAAATTTTTGGACTTTTTCATTGTGGCATTGAAGTGGTGGTTCCGTGGTTGTGTTTGATTGGATAAGTTAGTTTACAGTTTCATCTGAGATTGTGGTTTTATTTTTATGCTTATTGTGGTTTTATTTTTATGCTTGTTTTAGTTGGTGAGGAGGCTATTAGCACCCACCTTTTTGGAGCTTTTCTTAAGCTTAACTGCAAATTTATCTCCCAGTTGAGATGGTTTCTTCACAAACACAGCTTTACCAATTATATTCATGTTGGTCGAACCAGTGAGCTTTTATGCAAAGTTCCAGTAATTTATTCCTTTAAGATACTCTTATTACTTCAGTTCTGAGATCCAAACATGTTATTTCACAGTTTTTGTTTCAGTTGACTGGAGACATTATAGCATACCAACAGGATTTTTACAGTTTAGGATTCAGGGTATATGCTTTTGTCTGTTTCTATCTATTTTTCCCTTCTTGAATAACTGTCATGGGTATTCATCTTAATACCTTGTTTCCCTTCGCTGCAATTTCTCTTTTTAAAATTGGTGGAAAGTTTAGTTATGTGATTTTTGATTTGACTCTGCTACCTGTTGGTGACAGCCTGTTGGGCTTATTGTCTGGAAACAACCTGTTGTAGAATTTCCTAATAAGACTAAAAAACATATTTTTGGTTGTGGTAGTAAAAGTGGTGGTTTGTTTGATTGGATTAACTAGTTGACAATTTCAATCTGAGATGTGCTCAGTTAGGGACAGGATATCAGCGTCCAACCTTTCTGGAGTTTTTTCTTTACCCACATAATCATGTCCTAGTTGAGATGGTTTTCTTCACAAATGCAGTTTAACTAGCCAGGATATTATATTGTTTTAAATACTGTCCTGTTTCAATATTGGTTGAACAGAGCTTTTTAAGCAAAAAGTACAGCAATTTACTCAATGGAACAAGACTCATTACTTAAGCTCTGAGGTTCAAAACATACTATTTCAAGTTTTTGGTGCTGAAAACATTACTGACAGTCAAAGTCCAACAGGACTTTTTACAGTTTAGACAACGAGCATAGGAAGAGGCGTGCCATGCGTGACTGGGCTGTGGGGTCCCTTCTGACTCCATCAAACAACAGGATGTTTGTGACTTACAGTCTTTCACATCATCATGTATAAATATCTTTTCCATTTTTAGTGAAGATTCAAGGAATAGAACCATGGCGGGGGCTCTTGATTGGTTTTTCTGTGTCAGCCAACATATGCAGCAGTATGCCCTGTTTCAGGTAGTTCAGGCCTTTGATTGGTTTTTCTGAATATGATAAATTAGGGAAGCATGCCATGTTAAATTCATTATGTTCTGTTCTGCATCATATGTTTCATTCCTAGGCTCGTTGCTGATTTCATTCGATCAGGAATATGCAGCAATGACAGGAGTGTGTTAAGTCTATTAAGCAAGTATACTCTGACTGTAGAAGCATGCCTGTTTGAAATTGGAATGCTGGTGAGCATTCTTTTCATAATTGCTCTTAATTCTGTTGTGTGTGGCTTGAGACGGCCTGGGATTTGTCAGTACCATTAGCTTGTTTTTAAGGCTTATTATTGTGCGGAAACAACCTGCTGTAGGATGTCCTAAGACAAAAAAACTTCATCGAAAAAAATGACGAGACTGTATTTTTCGTTGTGGCATTAAAAGTGGTGCTTGTGTTCGATTGGATAAGCTAGTTTTGCAGTTTCATTTGAGACTGATTTATGCCATGTTCAGTTAGCGTCTGCAACTCTGCATCAAACCAACTTGCGGTTTTTTTACATGCACAATGAAAGTAGAAACAATGACAGCAGCTCGCCTTGGTTTGCATTGGTGCACAACAAGGCGCTAGCTGCTGCATCTCGCTAGGCACTGTGCACCACACACACTGCACCCTGGAGCCAAGAATGAGTTGCCGTTAGTACGTCCTAGAGCCACCGCGCGCCAGGCGACGGCGAGGGCCACTCTGCCCGCTCGCCGTCACGACTTGAGCAGGTCGCAGCAGCCCCGCGACGGCGTGGCCTCGCCGCCATCGCCGCCCGCCATGTTCGCCAGGGACGAGAGGAAGAAAGCGTCGGCCTGCCGGTCCTGCTGCATCAGCCTCGTCGTCGTCGCAGCCGCCTTCGCCGTGCTGACACTGGCAGCGGTGCCCTCGGGCTCGGTCCTCCCTGGGACAACGGCGGCGGGTCGCCGTCGCCGTCGGCGGCTCGGCTCCGGGTGTTGAGGAAGCGGCCGCCGGTGCCTCGCGCCCGGCGCAGCGCGTGCAGAGTGCCGTGACTCGTGCATGTATGGCTGCGGCGTGCGTGGACACACGGCACAAGGATGAGGAATAGTTCATTCAGCACAAAACAAGCTCCGGCGATCGCTTGTTACCTTGCGGTTCCCGGAGATCCGGCGGTCCCTGCAGGCCACCTTGGCGCGCGCCAGGCGCCGCCGGAGGATGCCGTTGAACTGCTTGGCGTTCACGTACACCGGCTCGTCGGCCGCGATCGCCGGCGGCAGGAGCACCCTCCCGTGCTTCATCATTACAAATATATGGTGAAACAGAGTCAGCCAGTTAACAAGGATTGATCGGTGTGAACGAATGAATGAAGAGGCTAGGGATATATATACGACGTTCAAATCATCCTTATATACGACGTACCAGAGCCGGAAACCGGTAGAAGGGATGATAGTAGGTGGCGGCAGCGCCATAGCTCGGATGGTCAGCAATGGCGACGTTGTTGTTAAACACCTTCATCGCAAGATTAGGACTAATGATGTCTTATAGTATAATTAAAATGAACTGGTACTCTTTTTACTCACCATGGATTGCCCAATGCCGAGCTCAAAACAATGGCCATAATGGGTGGTACTTGTGCGGCAGCTCGGGTGCGCGCGGCGGCCATGGCGGCTGTAACCATAAGGAGGCTCATTGGAATTTCAGCTCGTGTCGCCGCCGAGGGTCTGGATCATCTGAAGGTAAACCACCAAAGCGTACATCCGCATTGTTAGCTATGTGGCTGATGCTCTACTCTACAGCTGCTTTTTTTTTTTTTTTTTTTCCGTTCCATAACGCCCGTCCTATAGTAATAGTTTCTGTTCAGTTTCTTTCTCCTAAACTTTTGATTTTTAACGAAATTATATGTTAGCTTGAAATTTGACAATGGGCGAAATTAGTAGCTGGAGCCTGCAAGGCTGCATACCCTGTGAAAAGTGGGCATATGGAGGCCCGACCAGGCACCAACCTCACCACGTATCCATCCTGACGGACATGCATATGGAAACACAAATATTTTTAAGTTTCCTGGGACAAGGACCACACTGGCAAACGCTGCAGCAATGGTGCAGCCATTAACCCTGAACGTACGGCCGGCCGGCATTCAGAGCGGTCGCGGTCGGGCCAGGTACATTACATTACATGCACACCGGCGGCGGCAGCGGGCAGCAAGGACGATCGTCGGCGGCGGTAAATCCCGTACGTACTGGACCGGCAGATGATGCGAGGTGCTAGGCGCTACCTAGCTCATCGACCGCCGGCGGCGGCGGCGGCGGCAAGTGGCGACAGACGGAAGACGACCCACCATAGTATTCTTGTTGTTTTATTACCTGACGACAGGCTGATCAGGGTCGGCGCAGCGCACCTGGTGATGAAGGTGAGCGGCGACGGCGACGCCGAGCGCCGCGGTCGTGGCCGGGGGCGGTGCCGTCGTCGGTGGTCGCCACTGCTGGAAAGCCGGAGCCCGCCGTGGTCCTGGAAACTCATCGCTGCCTGTAAGAAAAGCAGCCGAGCAACAGCTTGTTGGAACTACTGGTAATCATCATTCATTCAGTATATGATCAGGAGCTAGCAACAAACAGAGATCGAGACACGGGAAGTAACAAGTGTTTCTGGAAGCTCATTGCGCCTCCACTTTCGAAATTAAATCAATCAACAAGAATCAGAAACTGTATGTCTGAAAGCTAGCAATAGCTCATCGAACGCTATTGCTACCTTCTTCTCTGTTCATGTTGGCTTCCATGAGGAACACTCTACAGCTCGTGCAAATCAGATGATAGGTGAGTCATAGCGGGTGACCCAGCGCACCATCGAATGGGAGGGACCCAAGAGGGAAAACACTGTATATCTGGCTTTACCAAGCTGTCTTCCTGGCACAATGTAATGCTGAAATGCAATGTAATGTCTAATGTATGAGAATCACTTACACTCCCTCATCACAGCTTGATGATGCTGCTGCAATGCCAAGACGACAACACTGATCCACTCTTGAAGCTAGTGACAGATGTATTGCTTTGAGTGAGTGCGCGCGCGTGTGCGTGTGTATGTGTATGCGACTACGAGCGACTCTGCAAGGCGAATGAGAGAGAGGCAGGCCGGCCGGGAGATCTGGGTCTCAGGTTATAAGCTGAGATGGCGTGACGCCACCACTGAATTGAATCGCCGTCCTTCCTTGTTGTTCAGAGAGATGTGAGCTAACTACACAGGGCAGCGCGAGGAGGAGGGGCCATTATTATAACACTGTGATCGATGGAGCTGAGACGACAGCGGCAGGCATATAAATTTGGGCGCCAGGGGAGATGTAAATGCCGGCCCGTTTTTAGCAGGGCCCCGACCCCGACGCGGCCGGTCCTCGATCGATCTCAGTCGCTAGCTCTCTCCTTGTCCCTAGCTTCTCCGTGCATTCGCTCGATCCATCATAATCATCGCGAGCCCAGCCCAAGCCTATCATCGCCTGAGTATATGCTATATATATGTATGTATGTTTAGCCTATATACGTAGAGTAGTACGAAATGATGTAGGATCGGAATGTGATGAATTTGTTACCGCACACGGCTAGCGTCGGCGTTACATTGGCAAAGTGGTCAGGACTGAAATCTACTGCTGATCATTTGAAGAATGATAGAAGTATTCATAAGATTCCAGTATAAAACTTGGCTGGAAGCACTACAGAATCGTTCTTATCATCCCAGTTATCTGGCTATGTACGAATCTGAAAGTAAAGGAAATGTATGCGAAAAGCGGGAAAAGTCTTATAATTTGGAATAGAAAAATGAAATACTAGTTATTCTTCAGATTTGAAATAACATCTAGTGTTCCTCGTATACTTTTTTGACATAATGTGTGATTGTAGTTTTGTTTTGCCATACTTTTTGTGTAGTTATCTCTATAATAATATATGAATCGCGGTGTGTTTGAACAGAGTGTCTTTTTAGATCATGGTATGATTAAGTTCCTATAAACTTTTCCTAGGTCCGTCATTAGGTGTACATGGAAGCACTTTTAATTCTTTCTCACGATGTGTTTAGTTATGGTTCGTATGTCATGCGCATGATTCCTCCCTACCGTGCTCCGTTACCCCGAAAAGGGGTAACTGCTCAAACAACCAGGGACCGATAGAACTGTGGACTGCGTAGTGTGTGTGAACTGTGCTCTCTCTCTATCTTCCAGCCAGCAGCCCAGGAATGCGTGAGCAACAGAGCTCCCGCTCCAGCTGTTACTGTTAGTTTGCAGATATAGTGTTGCATCATTGCAAGGCAACTCTACGCCGCTCCATGTACTACGTACCGGAGCAGAAGGGAAATGTGGTGACTGCTTGGCTGGCACAGGTACCAGTTGGCTTAGTGGCCAGTACACGAACAAACCAAAACCCTCCATCATTTCGGTTCAGTAAAAACTCCAACAGATAAATCCTTTCCGTGTTTCTCAAAGGGTATAAACATACATGTAACTGTTTCACAAAGTGCTTTAGAAGACGAGTGGCAAAGCCCTTCTTCATCAGCTTCATCTATATGTAGGGGTTAGTGTACAGTACATAAACATGTAACTTTTATTTCAAAGTCGTTTGTAGACAGCGGCGAAATTTCATCTGTTCACGAGATCTCTTCATCAGGCTCCCCAACTCTTGAAGGCGTGGTAAGTGGTGAAATTACAGTTAATTAGCTGGTCTGCAAGCCTGCCTGTGCTCTTCCTTTTTTTTATGTGCCGCTGGCTCACACTGTCAGTCTAACTGTGCCACGAAAAAAAAAAAAAAAAAAAGATGGATGTGATGACTGCTTGCCACGCGGGTGCGTTGTGGTTAGTTGGTGGTTATTAGCTCGGTCGTTCGACAGACAAAGAGACAAAATAAACTTCAGACCCTTCTGTCAAAAAAAAAAATCAGACAGAGTTTCATGCATTTCTGAATCAGCGACGGAAATAGAAAATAAAATGCCTCAAAATTAGGTGCTGCGTTCAAGGATTTTTAAAGAAGCCGCGGTCTGGAGTTAAAAAATGTTGTAATCCAGTATATAAGATGAGGTCTCAATGGAGAGTTTCCATCTCTCGGTTTCAAATGTGAAAATTTTTGATATAAAATGGACCTCTCTCACAATGCAAAGTTTCATCACAGCTTTCATAGTTTATTTTACTATTTATGGGTCCACCTACCCAATCATCTTTCTTCACATTATTAGTTAATGAGGGATGAAATCCAACCTCTTTCTCCAATAATGGCATTTCACACGGTTTCTAGGGTTTGGAAACAGCGCTTAAGGTTTCACCATGGTGAAACTTTTCCATCTCTCTCTTTAGAGTTTCATGCAAAAAAGTGAGTTTCGATGATGTGCTACTAGATAAAGAACTTCCGCGGGCAAAATGGATTCTGGCGGCGGTTTTGCCGCCACCAGCGTAGAGGTCACAAAAGGAATAACGATGGCGGTTTTTGCCCGTCTGCATTAATTAAATAAAAATATACAAAAAACCCACAAGCCATGTGAGCCCATCCGGAGGGCCCGTCCGTGAGCCCTTCACGGTTGCAGTGTGGTGCCGCAGCTGTGCGTCCGTCCCGAGGGGAGGCGCGCTCGAGGATTCGGGTTCCAAGGGGCCGCGGATCCGACCACCCTTTGGCGACCTGCCGGGAAAGCCCGAATTATAGCGAGCTTCGGGAGAGGGGATCCGACTAACCACAGCATTTGCGAGATCCGACCGCGGTGCGGCGACTTGGGGAAGAGCTTGGGGAAGGAGCCCGCGCCGTGTGACCCGGCGCCGGCATAGCCGTGCTCGCGGCGGTCAGCCTGGCGAAGACACGTCCGCCTCAAGCCGCGCCCGAGCTGCGAGGAAGGGAGGGGCGGGTCATTGTTGGGGGGGAGGGGCGCGCCACCTGGTCGCGCCATGCGTGAAGTGAAGAAGGAGAGGAAGCGAGAGAGGCGATTTACGGATGCGCGGCGAGGAGCAAAGGGAGAGAAGTGAGGGAGAATAAGTGAGGTTTAGGGTTTAGAGGGCCTCCATTATATATATCGGGAGCTGTTATTGGGCTTGAATAGGCTTTAAAGTTTTGATTTGGGCTGGATTTGCGGTTATAAAACCCGTCACGCGGTTAATCGATTTACCGTGATGGTTATTATAACGCCTTCTGATTAATAAAATAACCCGTCACGGTTAATCATGACGTAACCTTGGCGTGACTTTCAAATAAGCGCCACCATTAATCATTTCAAAGCGTTGTGTAAAATAAGTTGTGTACTAGTGGTGGGGACCATTTAATGTGTATGAAATTCTCGTGGCATCGCCATTGTAGGGGCGCCTAAGCAACATGTTCAAGGTTCAGTATATAAATTAAGTTTTCATTTCTTGACAAGGGCCTTGTTGGCTGGCACGGTTGAACCAGGCGAAGCGGCAGACACCACTCTCGCGTAAAATCAACTTTTTGCGGCACGGCCCGGTAACCAAGCCGTACTTTTTCTCACAACAAATCGGCCTGACCAACGGCTAGAAAGCGGTAGGGCGTTGCAGACTCTCATTCTAGCAGCTGCATCAGCCGAACAAAGAACACACAGGCATACTAGACAGCACCGATGACGACTCTGTTCTAGTAGTCCAAGTCTCTAAACTCCTCTTCCAACGTTCTAAGTTTACGGCGGCATTTTCATGGCCCGGCCAAGCTGGCTGTTATCTGATGACTGGTTAGTTGTGGTGACATGACGCTCCAGCCTTTGAGAACCAACGAAGGACACTAGGATGATCTAGGGGGTACTAGTACTTGTTGGTACCATGGTTTTTGTAAGTAGGAGGGTTGAAGCTCTCTGTCCCTGGTCCTAGGTACAGTATGCAATGTGCCCTAGGAGCTCAACTACCTTGTCTGGCTGAAAACAATTGCCAATTGGTAGCAGCTGGATTTCATCCACACGTACTGTCGCAAAGCCGGCAAAGGTTGTCGTTGGATCAATGCTGCTACTCGTAGTCCTTTACTTCAACTAACACAGTTATCCTTTGGAGGAAAAAAAATTATAAACGTCAGTGCCAAATGCTACAGGTATACGTATGATTCACTGATAAAACGTGTGTGATCCTGTACACGAGTCTCCACGGCCAGATAAGGGGATCGAAGGGGCAAGTTGGGCTTCCTGTTCGCCCCTCATTTGGGCCTGGCCGCTTTCATACCTCGGCTGGGATCAGATCAAAAGGCTTCCTAAACAAAAAATCAAATGATTCTGTGTTGGGCCATGCATTTTACTTTTTCTTAATCAAAAATCCGGTAAGACAAGAAAGGAGCAAATATTTTTTTACAGCAAAGCAGCATAGTTTTGTTTGATGCAACATGAAAAAAGGGAGAATACAATGACTTGCATTTTATTTCTCATCAATCAAAGTTGAAAAATACTAGTGCTCCCATTCCCAATATCCAATTCAAACTATATATTAAAAAATATATATATCAAATTCAAACTGGAACTTGATTTGATTCCACCACCACTACCGCAAAAGAGGTGGGCGCGCCGGCTTCCGTTTCAGCGTGGTGCGTAGGAATTTCGCTAGAATTAACGTGCAGGAAGCATACATACACTTTTGTTTATAATCCCACTCCCTGTTCTAGTTTATAGACTCTCACCTAACTCTTAAAAATGTACCCTAGAAAGACAGCTAAACACGCCATAAATGACTCATGATTCTTCCGGGTTGATGATGCGGAAGGCAGGCGAGTGGAAACGTTGGTGATTTTTAACGATAATTAAATTTGGGTACCACAGTGTGAAAAAATAAATGTATAATTTGTTTTTTAACTTCGAATTAAAAAGTTAATTTGTTACTATCTGCGCAGTTGCCTGAACCAGGTAGGCTCCGACCAACCAATTTTCGCTAGGTTTTGGAGGAATCAGAGCTTTAAGCTTAAAAACAGTGGGCCAGCAGTTCAGCGGACTCTGATGATCGAATTTAGCGGCACTCGCAGTAAAGCAAGCCGTGAGCCCAAGCCCAGTGTGCGCAGAACAGGCATAATCCACGTGTCCGCGCGCGTCCCCATCCGCCACGCACCCATCCCATCCGACGGTTCACCTTCGTCCTTAACCTAACGATCCACTCCCAGCCATCAAACGCCTCCTCGCGTGACTCACCCGCTCCCGCCCAGCCAAACCACTGCCAGCCGGGCCCCGCCCTGCGCCCTGTCACACATGTCATCCATCTTTTGCCAAAGATCCCCCCGCCCGCGCTCCGTCTGCGCGCCGTCAGTCAGTGGCAGGGCCGGGGGTGACACTGGCTGCGACCAGGAGAAACGAGGCGAGAGGCCGTGACGCCACCGTCCGTCGATCAGCTTGCCTGCCCCGGCCACTACCTCCCCTCACCTCACCTCCCCTCATCACCTTCCTCGATCCCTGGCCGTCGTCGTCGTGTGCGCCTCTGCGCGAACTCGCCCTCCGATCCCACGCTGCGCTTCTTCTGACCTGACGCGCGCCGGCCATCGCGCCACCGGTTCCCAACCATCCCAACCCCTCCGTGGTCCCCACACCACGCGCCGCCATGGGCTACTCTCGCCGATGGTGCTGTCACTCCTCCTCTTCGCATCGCTCACGGCGCTGCTGGTCCTGGCCCCACGCCTGTCCCCACCGCCGCAGCAGCCGGCCGCGGACGAGCAGGCGTCCCCGGCCGCCGCCGGGAGCGAGGCCATTGACCTCCGCCTCTTCCGGCGCGTGGCGCCGGGTCAGCGTCAGCGTCGGCGTCCGCATCATCGTCGAAGACTTACGGCCGCCGTCAGCCCGCAAGGTGGCGTTCCTGTTCCTGACCAACTCCGGCCTCACCTTCAGCGCCGCTCTGGGGAGCATTCTTCGCAGGCCACGGTCGAAGCTCAACGTGTACGTCCACGCCGACCCGTCGCACGGCTGCTCAGCCGCCGACGCCTTCGTTCGTGGCCGGTTCATCGCCGCCAAGCCCACCCGCCGCCGACACTGAGCCCTCATCGCCCGCCGCGCGTATACTCCTCACCGGCGGCGCTTCTGAACGACCCCGCCAACGCCTACGCCGCTCTGCTATCGCAGCACTGCGTCCCGCTCCACTCCTTCCCACGCCTCTACGCCGCGCTCTTCACTCCGCCGCCTCCACCCTCCACCGCCGCCTCCCCCACTAGCCGCACCGGCGGGCATCAGCTACATCCGAGGTGCTAACGGGTGAGCCGGCGGCTTCCGTCACGCTACGCGGCGCGAAGGCGGCGAGGGACGCGGTGCTCCCGGAGGTTCCCGTACGCCCGGTTCCGTATCGGCTCCCCAGTTCTTCACGCTGTCGCGTCGCCACGCCGTGCTGGTGGTCCGTGAGCGCGGCTCTGGCGCAAGTTCCGCGCGCGTGCCTCCGAGAATGGCGCGGACGGTGCTGCCGGAGGAGCACTACTTCCCGACGCTGCTGGACATGGCGGACCCGACCGGCGTCTGGGTGCGCTCCGCGCGCGTCAACTGGACGGGGAGCGTCGCGGGCCACCCGCACACGTACCCGCCGCGGCGGTACCAGGGCGCAGTAGCCGAGCTTCCGCGTCAATCACGCCACCCTCACATGTTCGCCCGCAAGTTCGCGCCGGAATGCCTCGCACCGCTCCTCGCCATCGCCGACTCCGTCCGCTTCAACGACTGACGGACGGCTCGCCGGCTTCGCCATCCTGGCACCAAATCAGAGGTATGGATACTTACAGAGCTACTACCCTGTCTGTCTCAACTCTTTAGTGCAAGATTCAGTGATTCCTCAAAATTTTAGCACTTAGTAGTTCTCGATTAAGCACGAAACATTTTAAATTGAAATTCCTGCAAATATGCAACTCTGATTTTGCAACTCGTAATCATCGAATTGCAATGGACTTGTAGTGTGGTTTTTCACTGCCAAAATTGCAAGCCTGTTAAATTCAGCTGAAACTAGAGTGAATTGGTAGTGTTCATCTCCATTAACTAGAGTGAATTCAGTAGTGTTCATCTCCATTTGACCCCCAACAGTTCTTGCACTTTTCTTTACCCTGAAAAGGAATTCAAACAACAAATTGGTATGGTATGGTATGGCCCCAGCCTACAGTAGTCTTTATGGATGGATGTATGTCCTTCCTCTTCCTCCTCCTATGTTGCCTTTTCTTCCATCCATCCCATCCCTGCTCAAGCCTCAGCTGCTATTATCAAGAATAGAACTGGAGTTGTTGTATTTTAGCAATAGTCAAGTTCTGCTTTAATGAGATCATCATACATACAGAACAATCGAGTCGTAGTCGAAGATTTGATTTGACAACAATATCCCAATCCCAACTAATAAAGATCTCACCAATGAAAGCCTGTAATAAACGGCTTTGACCACTGCCACAGACTGTCACTGTCTTCTCCTCTGACTGATGGCTGAGTACCTGACTTGCCACCACCACCAGCTCGCCTGATCTTTCATTTCCGTCCGAATTAGGTTGGCTCCGTGCCGTTCCGATTCCGTGCTTGGATTTGCTCGAATCGTCAAGTCGCTCGCAATCGATCGCAAAGTTGTGCACTTGTGCTGAATCTAACAACCCCGTTTGGATCGTCCTTGCATTTGCTTGCAGGTTGTAGCAGAGGGGCTGGGGCCAACAAAGCTAGTCAGGCCAACGACGGCGACAGCGAAAGCGAGCAAGTGGCCGGCCCGCTTTCTCTGTTTCCAAACCTTCCTTCCAGTGCTTCATCATGTTCAGTTCAGGGTTTTCAGCTCTACGGACTGCTTTAAGCGTACTTTGTGTAGATTAGGAGTGTAGAGAGGAGAAGAAAGGGACGAAAGTCGACGACCTAATGCGAAGCGGCAGGTTGTGATTGCGTGCGTTTGCGTGGATGGGATGGATGCGTCCGTCCGTCCTCGATCGTCCATCCGTATAACAAAGAGAAATCGTGTGTGTTTTGTTGGCTAGAGCAGCCAAAGAAGGCTTTGCTCTGGGTGATAGTGATGGGTTTTAAATATGTACCATGTCTACTACTGCGGCTAGTAAGCAATAAAATCTCCTGTACAGCTTCTACTAGTGTGTTTTTGTGGCCAGTTTTTTTTTTTTTTTACAACAATAAAATCTCCCGTACAGCTTCTACTAGTGTGTTATTTGCCTAGAATTTTTTTTTGGTTAATAGTGAAGGAAATTGGCTGGTTTCAGTCGCAACAGAAAGTGAGTTGAGCTTGACCCGTGACTTCCGGATCCAACGAAGAGCGGAAGAGGAAGCATGTGCAAGCCGAGGGAGGAGGGCGTGGCGGCGCTGTGGCGCATGCATGACTTGGCCGGCGGGCGCATCCATCGTTTTGGCCGTGGCAATGTCAACGCGCTGCGCAGGCGGACGGAGCCAGGCTGCACGAGCGCGCGCCGCGCCGGTCGGCGGCCAGTAGTACGTGTCACTCGCTCTCGGTTGCCGGCGGTCGGGGCACCGGGGGGCGTGGCCTGTGCCAGTCCGGTCGGTCCCGAGCAGGATCACGGTGGCATACATGCGCGACCGCGTGCCGCCGCCTACCTGTATGTGGCCAGCATCAGAGCCCACACGTGTGAGGCATGCACGACGACACGCCACGTCCCGCCGCCAGGTGGGCGCGTACGTGGTGAGGAGGTTGGGTCGTCGCCGCCGACGCCGATCGACTGTCAGTGCCGCGGGCGCTAGCTGGTCCTGGTCCACCGCAGTGCAGGCTGCGGATCCGATCCGCGAACGATCGGGGTTCTGGCTGCCATTACCAGCCAGCGTGCACGCACGTGACACCTCTCTGCACGTGCTGCTGAACGCCATCGATCGCGCATTGTGATTCGCGTTGGCGTGTGGCGGGGTTCAAACGTCTCGAGGCGCTTCGACAGCTTGTGCGCTGATTGGTGTGTGTTTTCTATTCTTGGTCGCATTTGTCAATCGATTATGTAATTTCCTTTCGTGTATCCAAAGAGAATGTAGGTGCGGGGTAACACGCGTTACTTCCCTTTGGCCTGAACGCTATTGTGATTTTATTTTGTGTTTCTGCTTTACCGTAAAAACGGCCGAAAAGGCGTGATCTTGAAAAAAAAAAAAAGATTCGCGTCGGCGTCTCTGATCTGGACAGCACCCAGTTGGTCCCCTCTCTCTCTCTCACTCACTCACACATGTTTCTTTCACGCTGTTCGCTGAGCTGATTCACTTGTTGCAAAAAAAAGAAAGGTGATTCACATTATCACACATCGTCCGTTCCAGCACACTCATGCATGCGGAGCACAAGAACGGTGCATGTGGCGCGCAATTAAGGAGCTAGAAACGGTCAACGGGCTTCGAAATCGAGCATACAAACTCATCACATTCAAACACACACACACACACATACTGCTTTGCTATAGTATATGTGTCCGTATTTTCATGGGAGTATTTATAATGTAAGTCTCTGTGTACGTGGTCAAAATCAAAGCAAAGCCTCCCGGTTTGTTATGAACTGAACTCGCTAATTCGGCTGGAACTAGATTAATGGAGTAAGACACGACAGAATCTGAGGAGGAAGAAAAACAAAGGCAGATTTCAGAGAGTTCGGTCTCTGTATTCAGTTATCCGCTGGCTGCCTCGGTTCGTTACGGAGCCGTCGCTGACCGAGCCCGTACCGCTTATGGGCCAAGTCAACATTCCGTACGGTCCAACACAAACCGCAAAATGGGCCAATTCCACGCACCTGAACAAAATATCTTCCCGCTTCTCAGACTCACCAAGAAGGAAGAGAGGGAAGCCAAACCATCTGCTGGGCCGCTCGCTCGCTGCATTACCGTCGGCCCATATGACTGAGCCCAACACGTCGGCCCAGCCGCCCAGTTTGCACCGAGACGGCGGCCTTGCCGAAACGTCGCCGTCGCCGGCGACAACCCATGTCGCAGCCGCAGAGAAAAGCAAACGCTGCTGCGCCGCCGTGTACCAATGGGCTATGATGGCTGCTGGCGCGTCGGCGTCCCTACCAGCACACGGGAATCTCTCTCCTGACGCTGACGTGTTACTAAGCAACGTCATTCGCTTCCACACACACTGACACGCACCCGGACCATCTTTAATTACTCTCACTGTCCTTCCATTACTAATTAACCAGAGATTAGCCACTCGTCATCGGAGCTTTTTTTTTCCTAAAAAACCAGCTCCAGCGTCAGCGACGGCTCGATCTCGAACGGTAGGAGAAAAACGAACGCTCTTCTTCGGTCAGTCGACCTCCACGGCCAAGCATGCATCTATGCATATGCATACATACATACTACAACTACGCCACGAGCACAAAAAATATCCTGACATCGATTGTGACTAGAAAACTGCGGCTTTTGCCGCGTGTGGCCATTTTTTTTCCCTTTGTAGTTAGTTACATGAGTACAAATAATGGTAGAATCGAATTGGTTTTATGCAATATACATTAGTTTTATGTTTTAAATTGGTGATTATAAGTTATCATTTACCCATGGTAAATACTGGTTCTATAGTTTAAGGATTTATAAATGAGAAAATGGTAGTATATAAATTAGTAGTAGAATTAATTCGTTATATGATGGATTTGACGGTGTATATTAGTAGTACAATTAATTCGCTATACTGATGGATCTTATGGCTGGTATGGTGATTTTGTAGGTTCGTATAACTTTAGGATTTACGTTGGGAAAATGATGAGTGTACCAACAGTAGCATTTGCATTTGCATTTATATATGATTGTGAGTTAATTTAGCAATTGAAGAAGAAATGGCCGATATATCTAAAATCTTGGTATTTGGCAGTGCCTACTAATGGAATTGTTGAAAAGAATAGTTGTTTGCATTTGTGACAATCATGGTCAATGAAAATTAAGGAAAATGGATTTGAATATGTAGGATTTTTTAATTTTTTTTTTAGGATTTATGGGATTCGTGAGTAAGATAGATGAGATATATGTTTTGTTAGTTTTACTCCACAACTGGGGAGTGAGAGCAATTTGAGAAATTATTTTTGTTTATTTGATGATGAAGAAGGGGGCACGACTAAAAATTATGAAAAAGATTTGAACATGTAGGGTTTTATTTTTGGAAGTTTTTTGGTTGAAGAATTATGGGATTCAGAGTTAGGTTGATGAAATATGAACTTCCCTAAGTTTATGGATAGAACGTGAATGAGATAAACTAAAAATTCTTTTCTTTTGGACCGATGAAAAGGAAAAAAAATGATTTGAATATATAGGGTTTTATTTTGGAACTTTTTGGTGGTGGAAGAATTATGGGATTCGGAGTTAGGATGGATTGAAAAATTATTTTGATTATATGTATCTTGATATTTGCGTGATGGTACCAATGGAATTGTTGAAAAGAATTATTGTTTTGCATTTGTGACAATGACCAAAAATTGGGAAAAGATATGAATATGTAGGGTTTTATATTAGATTATTTTTATGGAAGAATTATGGGATTCGGAGTTAGGATGGATGAGATATAAAATTAAGTTTATTAAAATGTGAATGAGACGAATGTAAAAATTATTTTTGATTTTTGATGATGGAGAAGGGTTGTGACCAAAACTTAGGAAAAAATGATTTTGAATATATAGGGTTTTATTTTAGAACTTTTTTGGTGGTGGAAGAATTATGGGATTCGGAGTTAGGATGGATTGAAAATTATTCGATTATATGTAAAGGTTTTATTTTAGAAGATTTTGGTGGAAAAACTATATGATTCGGGAGTTGAGGAATGAGATATAAACTTCCTAAGTTTATCGATAAAACACGAATGAGAGGAATTCAAAAAAAAAAATTTTTGGATGATAAAAAAGGGGTGAAAAATATTTAGTAGGTTCTAGTTTATTTGAAAATTTTCCGAAAGGGAAAAAGCTTTTTATCTTTTTTTACGTACGTGCACGCCAGAGCAATTGCGCGTGAACAGTCAATGCAGGCATCAGTTGAACAGTGCGTGAACAGTGTCCTCAGCGACCGTGGAGTGGCTGGAGCGGATCGAGATCCTACGATGCCGCATTTACATTTTGCGGCGACGTGGATACCCTCTCGTGCCTGAGCTTGGACTCGGGTTTCGATAGTTAGAGATACTTTTGCCGGTTCTCCGGCGTGCCTCCTTTTTCTCGACGCAGGGCGGGCAAGGAGAGCGTCGGCCGACGAGGACGCGTGTTTGAGGAAGTGGATGCACAGAGCGGCACAATCGTAGTTGGGCATGTGGCACTACTAGTGGGACCCACATGTCATGGACTTTGTCATGCGCTATTCCTCGAGCTGGTAGCTAAACGCCCTTGGTTTGTGTCTGGCTCCAAGTCGCCGAGCTAGCTCTCGGGGAGTTGGAGCCATGCCAAACATCCACTTAAGCGTAACAACTTTTACTTATAGATTCATGTGCAAAAGCTGAAGCTACCGCTTAGATAAAAACAAAGATTCCTCTTGGTATTTTCGGAGGGGCGTAGTTTTAATTCTAATTGTTAGGAGAAAAGAAATTCTATATTACTCATCTAAGTTGAGCGGATAACCCTCCTCAACTTGGATTCAATTTAATTAGCTCCATCCAACTATTTAAGTTGGGCCAATGTACATCTTCAAAACACCTCCATCTATTCCTTTTTGTTTCTCTACGTACAAGCTTTTTAAATTTTGTAAGGTGATAGCGAACATCGTCAGTATTTTGTGTTGGAAGAACTAGTTCACCAGCCGCATGCGATGCACGGGTTAGAATCTTATGATGCACCGATAAAATTTGGACTATAGCTATAGTAGGTACCTTATAGTCTATAGTCAATTGTGATAATCTATCGAATATTGATATATATGTTTTCTTTTACTACATATCTATATCCTTTTTTCTTTTACATAACACCTTTGTGTATCTCCAATATACATTTAGTTGTAACATTTGCTTAAACTATGATAGTTTTAGATGCAATCTCTCTATATTTTTTAAGACATAGACCTCAATTTTAATTTTTTCCCCAAACTTTTAGGGTTATTAATTCCTCACATACAACAACTATTTCTTACAATGTCAAAGTGTTTTTTAGATGATTTCTAAAAATTGTAGGACCAATATATTTTTCTATGGTTTTTCTTGAGTAATAATTTGTACTATTAATCTTTTTGTAGCACCATATGTATTTAGTCCAAATATAAATAAACTTAATGTATATAAATTCTTATTAAAATCTCATTACATTATATAATGAAAATGTATACTTTAACATTTTTTTTTGATCTAATTTTGTACATGTATTAATTTGAAATAATAATGCTTATTGTATCATTTATTTAAAAAATCATGTTTCATTTTATTTAAATAAAATTCTAGGTCATAGGCTACCATCTTAGTTTTGACAATGTCACAAATAGTTGCTTCATCGTGCACCATGGCATTCAAGATGTTGAATTTATTGTATCACATTATTATTTTTATTACACAAAAGAATTCATAAGATTAAGTTACTAATATTCATATGATATAATGTGTAGCTCAAAATGTTTACAATTTCTTGAATACAACAACTTATAATTTATTGTCATAAGTGCCATTAATACGTGGTTTTGCTAAGGATATATTTTTTATGTTTGATAAGCTTATTAAAATAATTACTTAAACTAATGTAAGTTTTAACTTATGGATCTTTGGTTTTATTGTTCAAAATAGCTTAATTATGTTTAGCATTTATATGTAGATTTGAGAGACTTATTATTGGTTTTAAAACGATTCGAGGTGGTGGATAGGTTAGGTACAAATTACATTATCTTTCATATCTCATTTGTGCATAATTTGAATGCAAACTTGGGTCAAGGAGTATGTTTTATAATGATAGTTTATAAAAATATTATTGAATCGCGTTTAATTAACTATTATAATTCTAGATGTTTGGATTCTTTTTCATATAGGTTTTATTGATAACTATGGTCTTTTTTTAACTTTTTAGCAACATTAGCAATGGATTTTTTCATATAGGTTTTATTGATAACTATGGTCCTCTAACTTTTAACAACATTAGCAAATAATCCATGGTAATATTGGTAATACATATATTATTCATGGTAGGTAATACTATGGTCCTCTAACTTATTTGTACAAATCAAAGGACATCATAATATTATACCTAATAGCCGGAAGAATCATATCATGTACATTAGAAGAGACAAAATAAATTGTAGTTATGGAACCTAGCAACGTGGACATACCTTTAATTTATAGATACGTAGGTGCCGTATTGATGTAGATGTTTTTTGGATGTTGAATGCCTTGACATTGGTGGCATGCATTGTTGCGGATGTCATAGATCTTGGCGTAGATCTCCTCATCATTCCCATGATGCTGACACACACACACATGTCCTTTTGCCTCTCGATGCGGCCGGATCGAAAACCGGTGGTTGGTGCACTGCCGGGATCTTGACTTCCTCCATGCGTGTGATCAAGTGCTAGATGGAAATCGTCACCTCATCTAGCAATTGATCGCCTTTCTCGATGCCTAGATTTTAAGGTATTTTGGTGGCTCGGATACAAATGTCATCCACCTCATCGACGCCGATTGGTGCGCCCTTGGAGAAGTGAAGTTGGCTTGGCACACACCCGCATCATCATCATGTTGGCATTGGCCGGTGTAGTATCAAAGTAGATGGACTCTTTGTAGAATCATCTATCTCATCGGGGGGTAGCATCGCCTTCCTCACTATGTTCGCCAATTGGTAGTTGGTGTAGCGTCACCTTCCTCATTGGTGTTCACCAATAGGTAGTCAATGTAGCATCATTTGCCTCATTGGTGCCCGCCAGCACGTCACCTTCTTCATGGGACCTCATAGTTGGGGTAGGAGCCATTGCGTTGGTATACCGTCTCGACATCGTCCGATGTAGTGTTGTCATGGATGTAAATGTGGGGCCGTTCTTCTTGCTTCCCTTGCCTACATGAATATAGTGTCCGCATAATACCAACCAACACACATGGAGTCAGGTGCAAGAAAAGAGGAAAATCAAATGAGTTTCTCACCTATAGAGGACGACATGCATGCCATCACTCTCCTCGGTTTTGGAATGTTCCAAAGGAGGTGTTGATTATGAAGAAGAATTTGAACGTGGCGATGCCTGCGGTGTGTGTTTGGCCGACACACAACATGCTCGTGCTATGATCATTAGTGCTTCTAATAAATAGGTTTGCTCCAAACTTCCACAGTGATCAACAATCTCTATATGCCATTGACGAGAGCCGAGGCTGGCATTTCCCATGCATCCAAAATTTTGTGTGCATCCATAGCGATCAAAGATGTGATCGAGGAGCTCTTTTTGTAAGATGAGGCACTTGATGTGAATTCTTGTGCACCCGGGCTATGATCCCCGCTTTGAGTGAAAAAATAGGCAAGGGTTGCCCACGGTTCAAAGAAAACACTATTGTTACGCAAATAAAAAAATCATAATTGATGGTCAATAAAGATTATATATCAAAATTTATATGTAATGAAGTCATCAAGAACATTGAAATTAAAATGAAAATTATACCTAAGATCAATAAGTATCATATTATGTGTCGTTGGTGACAAAAAGTAATTAAAATAAATAGCGGGAGCGAATAGCCATGTATGACAGATCCCCTTGACTAATGTCGCAACGTTTTGCATACATATACACAACGTAGTAATTGGTTCCAACTATCATTCATGGTTATATCTACCACCCTATAACCCTAGGGTTACGCCATATAACCCTAGGGAAATGTATCTTTACCTAGGGTTCTTAAAAACGGTAGGGAAAGAAAAATACCTAGGAAACATGTGAATTCTAGTAGTGCTACATGCTACAATAGATGCCCTCAAAAACATTCATTCATGCTGTACTACTCCCAACCAACAATTTCATTATGCATTAAGCAAAGGATATGAGAAAGATTAAGAAAAAAAGGATATGGGAAAGCGGTGACTCACCGACACATAAATATTGTTAGATCTCACGTTGAGGCCGTGTCGCTAGGAAGCAATGATCGGAGAACCGCAAAGTTTAAGTCCAAAGAAATCGGGAGTGGGTGCAGCACGGACGGGTAAGCCGTACACGCCGGGGACATCTAGCACCGCGACATTGAAGGAGTCGACGCGTGGGCACGCAGATAAATGTATGTGCTAGTGCCGCGTTGACTTCCTCTCGCTTCCTCAATTCAAGGAGGCCTGGTGGCGTTGCGTGTGGAGCCAACATGAGGCAAACTCGTTGCCCATAGATTGGAAGAAAGGGTGCCCATTGGTGTGATTTCTTTTTTCGCGGAAAGGGCAGCCAATTGGTGTGATTTCTTTTTCGCGGATTTAGAACCCGGACCACGTGATCGCAGGATGCACGGTGTTAGCGGCAGCAGCTGTAGGTTTCACGCATATGAGATAGGCCTAGCGAAAATATGATTTATTCTGTAGGATAATTTTCAATGTGATCAAACTTTTTTTATGAGTAATTTTCATAATGGCAATGGTGGGTAAATTATATGTGCATTTATGGTGTTTATTTATTTTATGATTCAGAAAATAGAATAGATCGGATGGTTTTTCCACCCTTAGAATTCGTCATAGGCAAAATTCATTGCCATCCATAGATGGTTTTACTTTTTATTTCCTTCCTTCTATCATATAAATATGCAGAACGATTTATTATTTTTATTTCCTTATTTTTATCTAATATAGAAAACAAATAATGGCAAAGGTGGGTAATTTAGACACAAAATTAGGGGTTACTTTATTTATCTTTAATAATGGCATAGGTGGGTAATTTAGACACAAAATTAGGGGGTTACTTTATTTATTTTTAATAATGGCAGTGGTGGGTAATTTTTATATAAATTACAATAGATCCGATGGCTATTATCATTGATGATGATTAGAGTCTACCGAATCAAAGGCTAGATTTTTCTCGATTATTGTGAGAATTTCTAGGATTTATCTTTTTTCCTAGCGCTTCTCGTGAGAATTAACGTGGTGCCTCCATTGGAGCCTCCAATTAGTAATATTAAGATGTGTTATGAATCTTTCATCGTTACACTTACATCTTGTATGATATTGAATCTCTATTGTTAATTTATTACTGAATTTCTTAATATATCAAAATAGTGGCAACAAATTAAGATATTTTTTTCTAACATAGCTTATGATGTCCTCAAACGCATCACAAAATTGGATATTAAAACTATTTATATGTGTAGGAAGAAAAAAAAATAAAAAATCATGTAAAGGGGTAAACTGGACCAGCTGAAATAGTTGGAGGTAGAAAATCAAACAAAACGTTAGTTTAGAGGGTTATGTGGACACAGGACATATGCCAAATCTGAGAGGAGTCAGAATTTAATAAAAGTTAATTTATTTAACTAAAATGAATTGGTTGGGTAGTCAATACTATTTTTTTCTGCAGTTCAATGGAACAATTAAGCATCTCTTTTTTCCTACCAACATGCGAAAACTGTTTAGAGAATTGTTCATATAGCTACTGACTCAACCCACCTAGATCCATAACCCATATGCTTGGGAATTGCCAAAAGGGCCTAGGGCAAAAACAACACAAATTAATCTTTGAGGGGATGATACATTTATTTGGGTGATTTGGTGTATACATGCTAATCATTTGAAATATATTGCCTTTTTCATGTTACTATAGTGTGAAGATATAACGGAGAGAGTGTTCGTTTGGTGATGAGCAAAGCTTTGAAGGTTGCTGATTTGGATATTTTCATTATTAATGAATGAAAGAGCAATATTAATAGAGTCTTGATTTTGATTATCTCCTATCATTCATGTTGCTTTACTCTTACTTTTTGGTCATCCCATGAGCTCTACACAATAAAATTTTAGAGGGACCAATATTTTTTTTCTTTTCTTTTCTTTTTTTTTTTTTTGAAAAAGACGTACATTAAAAATCCTGTGAGTTCCAGGGTCACGACGAGTCCAGCAGCTGCAGGGTCTTACGATATTATTATCTTCATGTAGGCCAAGAAAAACCATTGCTTTCCTCGACGTGCAAACTTAGTGGTCTCCCACAAGCAACGCAGCAAAGCGTGCCTAAAACAACACTCAAGTGCACTGGCCCGGCCCCATGCATGTTGTTTATCAACATCAACCAATTCAAGACGTAATAGTAGTTTTGATGTTGATATTCCAATGGCCTAGGCCCTAGGGTTCCCATCAAATAATTCAATTCCTTTTTGAGCATTTGAAATCCGAGGAAACTTTTATTTGGAGCCACAAATTAAATCGGCGCCAGGATTGGTATGGTCACTAATACTCTGATCACAAAAACTTTTGCTACTACTTACACTCCTCAAAACTAAATCAGAGTTTTTGTGTGTGCCCTCCTCAAACTTTTGCTACGTTTAAAAATTTTACTGTTATATGACACACCTCCAGTATCAAAGCTGGCTGATTGCAATAATATTTTGTGAGAGATGAAACACGATCTCTCCACTTTCGTTTCTTTGTTTGTTTGTGTCGGGGATCTCGTGGGTAACCCGAGGGTTACTCGCGTCTCCTCATATATCCGTTACCGGCCTTTCTTTCGCCCTTTCTTTTAATGCATCTGGGTGAAATCCCGCGAAAAAAAAAAAAAAAAAGAGATGAAACACGATAAAATAAGCTGAAACAAGCCGGGCAATAGTAGTTTCGTAATCTTACTACTGTGCTAGGTAAGGTAGTCTTAGCGCAGCATAAGTACACCTGGATGCCGTCCTAGATACAAACAACGCCACGCTAATCAGGCACCACTAAACAACTGACCATCGCCATTGACCAGCTAAGCACGCCATCATTTGTTATTTTTTCCTCTCGTCGTCCTCTACCTAAACACATCATGTAATTCCGTTCTCTACCGACCTTTTGGCATGCAGATGCAGAGCAGGTCGCGTTGACGCCGCCGGGCTTGGATGATTGGAAGCAGCAGCGCAGCAGGTGACCAAGAACAGCAGCAGGAATGAACTCGCCGCCGGGCGACGGCGGCAGCGGCGCGCACGGCCACGGCGTATTCGGGTCCGGCGGCATCAGTGGGTTCGGGTACGGCATCGGCGTGTCCATCGGCATCCTTCTGGTGATCACCACCATCGCGTTCGCCATCTACTTCTGCACGCGCACCTCCATGCCCGTGTCCGGCGGTGGCGTCGCGCCCGCGCCGCCGGCACCGCGGGACGTCGAGCGGGGGCATCGATGAGGCCACGCTCGAGGCGTTTCCGGCGGTGTCCTACGCGGAGGCGAGGCGGAGGAAGCAGCAGGAGCAGGAGGCGGCGTGCCCCGTCTGCCTCGATGGCTACGGTGACGGCGACGTGGTCCGGGAGCTCCCCGACTGCGGCCACCTGTTCCACCGGGACTGCGTCGATCCCTGGCTCAGGCAGCGGCCCACGTGCCCGGTCTGCCGGACGTCGCCGCTGCCTAGCCCCATGCCCACGCCGCTCGCCGAGGTCACGCCGCTGGCTTCGTCCGTGAGGCCGTCGTGAGTGAGGGTTCTTTTTCTCTCTCCCTTCGTCTCTTGTTTCGTTTCATTTCTACATAGTACTACATAGCAAGGTGTTTGTGATTAGAGAGTGGTCAGTTTGATGATTAGGAGTTTCTGAATTTGTTCGTTTTTGAGTGTATAGGAGTAGTAGGATATATAGTGAAGAGGTTTTGTCTCTGAAGAATCTGAAATTTGGTCACTGTGCACATCCCAATACGAAACAGCACGCATCAATGATTGAGAGCGTATTGTTCTTCCAATTTTATTTCTAATCACATACGCTGCCACCGATGCTCTCCTCCATCGCTGGCAATGCCGTTCTTGGCGCCACCTCCAAAGGCCTACGAGAACTACAGTCTTGCAGCTACTCTGCTTCTGCAGTTGTGTGCTCTGCTCTGCTCTGCTCCGTTGTGCACAGCTTTTCCACTTATGATGATTCTCTATATTTCAGTGTAAACTTTTCCTTACTTTATTTGATCATTATGTGTTTTTGTATGCATTCACTCATATATGTATGATCTTAATATCGATTGATAATAGCATGTCTACAATTTCATCTTCGTCATTAATAATTTGTCATGTGTCACAACATTAGCATTTTTACATTCTTACCCACAGTAAAAAATATATGTCACATTTAGCGTACTCTCCTTCGTTTCCATCGGTTGAATTCGGTCGGATTACTTTCGGGCCCGAATTGAGTGAATCCACCTGTGTCACTCAATCCGGTTGATCCGTTGTTTTCGTTCCGGACCTCAAGAGGTGTGGAACAAATTCGGTGGTTTGGTATACAAAATGGGTAGATTCAAATCTAGTCTAGTTTAATCCGGCCAGAACCATTTCTTAACCGAATGCATATTTTTATCATGGACCGGATTCAAACCAGACCAAATCAAACCACTCGGAATGGAGCCAATCCGATGGAAACAAATAAGGCCCTAAAGGAGCATTGGCTCAGCATGGCCAAAGCAAAGGGAGGGCGAATGAGAATTTAAAGGCTCGTGATTGGACAAAGAATCGAGCAGCTAGAATGGAAAGAGACATGGTGGTTTATCGGTGGATTGGAATTGTAAAGGCCAGATGACTACTGGACTTTGCCGTGGTTTTAGTTTCTTCTGAATTAGTTGATGATGTTTCTTCTATAGTATTAGTTGATGATGACGTGGTACACTGCTTGTGGGTCCTCTAATAATGTGGTTTCATGAAATCGTGGAGAAATATTTAGGTGAGGTTTATCTTTATAAGAGCTAATTCACGTGCAATCGCTCCCAAAATGAAAGGGCCGTCGACCGAAGACTCCATAACAACACTCCACACAAAGTAGTTCGGCCAGACGGCCCACAATTTCTAGCGGGATACGGGAGACGGGCTGATCCGGCCCTATTTGCTCGGTGCGTGGCTTGCCTTATATATGTTGAGGGGCAAAATTTTTTTTTGATATAATCTATATCTATATCTATACCTCTAACAAAGAGAAAAAATTTATGCATCCACTTTTTTTTTGCCTGCCTTCTGCCCACGTCTCCCTCTCGGTAGGTGCACGTATCCTATCTGAATCCAAACCCTCATTTTCTATCTGCCCCCGTGCGCTTGCTACTCTCCCGTAGCCATGTTGGTCTTCCTCTTCTTCAATAAAAAACGCCATGGCCTCCCGTTCGGGCCTATGCCGCAACGGCCATCTTAACGCCGCCTCTCCTTCGTCCCTCGCGCGGGGCCAGGGGCTGCCGCTTCCTGCCGGCCCACGCGACAGGACCGAGGAGCTCGGGGCGAGGAAGAACGGGAGGCGAGGCTGATGGTGGAGGCATCGACGGCTGGCACGGAAGGCAGTACCACCGGTCGGAGCTTTTGGTAGATGCGGAGCACCATACGGAGGTCGCGGACAAAGAACGCCGCGGGCGCGGGCGAGTGGCACTGGCCTTCAAGAGCCGCCGGTCAAAGACGGCAGCCACACGCCCAGGCTCAAATCTCGAGACAAGTCGCCGATGATAGCGGCGCCTACCCACCGACAACAGCCCCAACAATCTGAATCAACCCAGGATCCAACTAGATTAATAAAAATGTGATTTTTTTTCAAAAGCGTACCCATTGGCACGTAATGTATTAAGGAAAATAAAAAAATGTGAATTGAAATGCTGAGCAGTTTGTTATCTAATATTATTTAATAAATATATCTTCAAGTTTAACGGATGATGAAACTTTACAATAAAAAAAAAAAAAACATTAATTCAAATGTTTAGAAGTTTGTTATCCAATATAATCTGAATAAATGTATGGTCCAAGCGTAAGCATATACAGCGTAATATTTGACATGGGTTGGGGTGTGGAAATCGATAGAGATGTCATCATAATTCATAATCATTAATTAACATGTAGACCAACCATTCATAGGAAACCAACTACAATGAGATTAGGACTGCATATTTTTATGGGCTGAAACATCCATCAAGCAACTTCAAATATAGAGTACTGTCTAGATTGCTCTTTCTCAGTTCGTGCCCATACTTCCACAGGTCATTAAGCTGCTTCACCTCATCTCCATATATCATCTGCCAAGCTAGTCTCCTAGCTTTGGATAACTTGTTTCTAGATGGGGTCAGATTGTGTTCAAATTACAGTCTTAGCAAAAAATTTATCAAACTCATCTTCTCATCAGCTCTGAACCTGTCTACATATTTGTTTGCTAGCCATCATGCGGTACACCTTTTCAGTACCCATTTCTTGGTGCAGGTATGATTCCCAACATAACCCACAAAACAGCCGAACCTTTTGTCATTGGAGGCATACAAGTACCATGGACAGTTATCATCATAGAGACCTTTGATTCTGGTCCTATCATTTTGGGCATCTATATCTCCGCTCTATTCTTTATACTATACTCAGTTATGGCTTTCCTAAGCAACTCCAATGAACCAAACTTCATACCAACTTTGAAGATTGGGTTTTGCATGTCTTCGCTCGAAACTACCCATGTGTTGCCCAAAGCCTATGCCTCTTCATGAGATTACGGTGGCTCAAGTTCCTCCGGATCAAAATCCAACTCATCCCATTGTTTGCTTCCTGAATTTGTGGTAGTTTGGTGAATCTCTTTTGCTATCGGTTCCGACTATTATGCCCTTCATGACCGCTCATCAACCACCCCTTCATCAACATTGTCATAAAACAGATCATCATCATCCTCAACTACATAGTCACTATAAACAAAATCCACTTCTGAACTCCCTTCACTCTCATCACCATCACTACATTCTGCACTTTGTTGGACGGGGACCTTACTAGTACTAATAACATTGGGTAAGGTTGTAATTGGATTTACCACAACGTCCTTCAAGGGTTGCTCTCAAATGTATGGTAATTGTCCATATAAAGCACATAGTTATTGACCTTAAAAGCGACTTGATTCATTATGTGTGCTTCTTTGTCTGATGCAATCAAACGCATACCCGTGGAAAAATCAAACTGAGGCAGCAACCAATAAATTGGGACACCAACATCATAACCCGGTACCACCGATATCTCACCAACGCACAATAAGACAAGAATGCACCTTGACATGATCAAACCAATCAACCTTGCCATCTAGGTACACACAATCCACACCGCACCCACGTAAAAATCCCCCATGATGCACGCAACTTCAAATAACGAAAATGAACCCTAACATTAAACACGTAACTAGAGCATATCCACGAATATGGTTTTCTCGCCACTACTACGCCCCAAGATGACCGCAGAATCACTAGAGCGATGGGGAGGTCTGGGACAACTTACCATAGGTTGGTGTCATTCCCGCTTTAGGTCGTTTCTTTGGTCGCGCCATGGTGCCGCCCGCCACAATCTTGGCGACGGCGACACCCAAACCTTGCAGGCCGATGAGTTCACCGGTCCTCTGAGCTCGGTCTTCCCCGCACGTGAGTTCGCCGGCGCCCGCCCTTGCACGCGAAGTTCGTCGGCGCCCGCCACTACTAACTCTTCTACCCGGTTTCTAACAATTTGGGGAGAGAGGGAGTGGTTGAGAGTGAGATGTGTCATCGGCCGGGGGAGGGTTATAAAAATGCGATTCCGCCTCTAGTTCCATCATCCACGCTGGTGGGGACACATCGGACTCGGTGAGCGGGCGTGGCTCACTTTGGACCGTAGACGCACCGCGAAATTAGTTGAAGGACTTGATAGTCGAAATGATAGTTGGAGGATGGGGATGGAAAGACCAAATAGTTTGAGAACCTTGGGTGCATTTTATGGCCGATCTTCGGCGCCCGGCCGCCAAACATGCGCCCGACCACCTCGCGGTGGGCGGCCCACCAAGGCCAACGCTGCCCCACCGCCGCCGGCCCCCTCCCCACGCCGGCGACGAAGAAGACGACGACGCCGCCGCCGCCTCCGCGCCCAACCGCCGCACCGCAACACCACCTCCACCCCTAGCAACTTAAGGTGGGCTATAGAATGTCCGGTCGGGAAGGTAGGTAGGCCCAGCAGTCAGCATGGTCGCCGGGTGGCTTAGGTGCGGTTGGCCGTGGTCGGGGCGAGGGCGCCATGGCCGGATTTGGTGCTCGGAGCTCGAAGCTAGGGTTAGGGTTCGCCGGAGGGTTAGAAGAAGAGAGGGGAAGGGGAAGGTTTGCCGCCGCGCCTCTAGGGCTCTCCCGAGTTCGCGAACCCTAGGGCGCCGTGGGCGGGGCGCTTGACGCCGGGAGGAATAAGAAAGCCATAGGGAAGAGGAGGCATCATCACGGGCTTGTTGGCCTGGCCTGGTCGTCGACGTGGCCCAGGTCGGCAGCTAGCACGCCCGCATTTTACTCCTTTTGAAAATAGAGTTATCACTTGATCTTTTGAAGTATCAAAAAAATATATGGAATTTAAAACCCATAACCTAGTCAACAATTACATATGGTTTTGAAGTCCATATATTTTTCTAAATTTCATAAAGATATTTTAAAACCCGTAACCTATTCAACGATTAAATACTCCATGGTTGAAAAGAAAGATGTTTTGGAAAATGTTTGGGTCAAACATTGGGAATAACTTTTAAGCCTTTGAGTTTAGAAATGTGAAAATCATATCAATAGATTTGTCTTCAAAAATACTTTCATAAAAGTATACATATATACTTTTTTAATAAATATTTTTATAGAAAAGAGAAGTGTCAAAGTTGTGCTCGGATACCGTGTCGCTGTCCTAAACGTCTTTCTTTTCAACTATGGAGGGTATTTTTCTGCATATGGACCTGTAACCTGTCTTCATATCCTCTAGTCTTAATAAAGACTTATTTTTTTCAAATTTATTTAATTTTCTCACTAACACATTCGATGATACTAGCATATTTGTGCAAGTTGCCCATCGTCACCGCTATATTATCACTTTACAACTTATGTGATATATTGTGTTGTTTCATTCATGTTATATAAATTTGTAATGGAAGGTGGATTTGGGAGTTTTTCCAAAGTGAGATGATGCCAGATTTTTTAAAACGCATTTTTGAATTTGTTTAAATTTGATCCGATATTTTTGAAATTTCGCATTTTTTGACAAGGTGCCGATATTTTTTCTACTAGTAGAAAAACCCGGACGGCCCATTTCCTCGATTCACCCATCGGCCGCCCCCCCAAACCCTAGCCATCCTCCCTCTCCTCTCCCCCTCCCCCAATCATAGCGATGCCTCCACCTCCTGCACCTTAACCCCAAATGGGACGCCACATCCTCCATCCCCATCCTCGCCATGGATCCGCCTCCCAAACCCTAACCCCGCCATCACATGCACTCTTTCCTCGCCGGGCGCGATATCATCTCTCCCCTCACCATTCCCTTCCCCCGTGCTCGCGATGCCTATGACACTTCGCCCGTAGGCTCGGTTCACCGCTTGCACTCGGCTGGTTCGGCGAGCATCGGTGGTCGCGTGTGGCACGCCGCCGGCGCCCACGCCGATATCATATCGCCATCCAAGCCGCCGAAGAACAAGGTGTTGTTGAAGCCCAATGAAGACCTTGGCGCGAATGGACAAAGTGTCGGCGTGGGCTTGGGCACCGGTGAGAGTACAGCTGCGGTGACTACGTTGCCGCCACCACCCACCCGCCGTGTGTGGAGCACCGCATCGGGAGGAAGCTATGTGAAAGGCTTATGCAAGACATAAGGAAATTTATGGAGTGGGTGGACAAAACGGACTACTTCTTTCATCTCAGATCCATCGATACTCAAGTAATTTCTTTTCTCTACTCGTCTGATGCACCACATCTGAGAGAATGATGTTGTAGTGGATCTGAAGCTTACTATATTACTTAAGAATTCGAGTGGTATTTTGGCCCCATGGCTACAATCTCTAATCCTTACTTCAGTACTTGGCAACTGAACACTACGTTGATGAAGTAATGACACTTTTATTTCATTTATGTCCTTTAAATGTGTTTGTGCTAATTCCATATACGGATGGTTAGAAACAGTATATTTGTTGATACTTGTGTTATAAAATAGTTTAATACTAGACTATCTACCTGGACACTAAAGACATGTTCTTTTTCTAATGGCATGTTTGACGATTGTTGCATAGAACATTAAGAGCATTGATTATTGGTTTAATG
Source organism: Hyparrhenia diplandra (assembly GCA_015847255.1). NCBI lineage: Eukaryota > Viridiplantae > Streptophyta > Magnoliopsida > Poales > Poaceae > Hyparrhenia > Hyparrhenia diplandra. The sequence continues at coordinate 39,051 of JADLZK010005787.1, forward strand.
ATTTAATAGTGGGTTGTACTTTATGAATATATTGTTAATTCTCTTTATCAATATATATACAACATATCCTTCATGTAAGCCTAATTTATGTATTGAGAGGGTGTCAAATGAGTCATGCTTGTGTTAATTAATAAAGGAAGACTAAAATAGATGATAGTGTTGAGGCCCAATAGGGGATATATATATATATAGAGGACATGGAGACACAAGACGTAACCTAGACATAGGATATTACACTAATACCCTTGACTAATATACCCTAACAACCCCTCTCAAATGCAACGTGAATGCAATGATATTGCATTTGGAAAGTTAACCGTACACACTAGACTTGAAAAAAAAAAAATGAATTACATCCAAAATCTAAAATAAAAAGATGTTGTTGAAGCATGCAACTCTTGAACAATGTTTATATATGTAGAAAACGATATCCTCCACAAGAGGGTATTGCCTTTCACAACTCGGCAAATACAACAACAGTAGAAGAGTCGGGCAAATCAGCTAATTACAACAACTTCAAATAGGAAATTAGGCAAGAAACGATCTGCATGTATGCAACTACCGCATGGAAGCCCATGTGCTCTTAATGCCCTCGATTGGAAGGAAGAAGAGCCGGGCAAAAGTATAACTTGATTTACTTTTTGTAGATTGATAACTCTGTGTGATCGCATGACAACTTGATTGTGGTGGCGAGGTGCGGTCAAGAGAGCCAATTAAGGGTACAGGAGTGGGGATATGCTTCGATGTGTAGTTTATACAGTCCCCCACCTGGCAGCTTTTTTTGAAAGCTAATTCGTGGGGGAGGGAGAGCTTCCCCACCTACTTGTTTCAAAAAAAAAAAAAGTCTCATTTTTAGAGAACGGTGGAAACCCTATCCGTTAATCCCGGAAAACCGGACTAAAACCATACAAAGCGCACAATAACGAAAGATAGAAAGAAAAATTAATACAACACGAGAACACACGAACTCTACAACGATGCCTCGAGGGGAGGTGGATGACGCAAAGCGCCACCATCGTCGCCAAGCAAACACCAAAGCTTGGCAAGGCTTTCGCCCGAAGTCTTTGTGGTAAGGAGTTGAGCCGGAGTGGTCGGCGGGAGCGGCACAAGTGTAAGGTCCTAAATGGCTAGAGGGGGGGTGAATAGCCTAATAAAAAATTTCTACAAGACACTAGAACAACTTGTTAGATAATAACAAGGCGATAATTACGGTTGCACTAGCTCTACTTGTCGGCAAGCCTCCTAGTGACAATTCTAGTTAAGTTATGTCTCTAGAGCACTCACAAGCTAAGTCACTACTTCTCTAGCTAGGTGAACAAGGTAGATTAGACTAAACAATACTAAGCAACCTAGTCAACTAGCAAGTCTACACTAGCACAAAGTATGTATGAAGTAAAGCTAGGTAGAGAGGAGGTGTTATACCGAACCGCCGAGGCAATGAACCAATCAAGGGAGATAGACAATCAACACAAATGATGGTGACAATGATTTGTTCACCCCCGAGTTCACTTGAGCAAGATCAAGCTACGTCTTTGGTTGTGTCGACCGTCTCAACGGTGGATCAAGGTGGCGCGCACGCCTTGCCTCACTAGGCCGTCTTGACATCACACAATTGAGGGGTAACTCAACGACACGAGCAATCCACTAGAGTATCAATTCGGCACTCCGCCGGGGAAGATCACAAACCCCTAACAATGTCACCGGAGGTGGGCAAGAACAATCACCTTCTCTTCCCAACGCCTCCACAATCACCGAGCCGGTCTAGGAGTGGTGCTTTCCAAGAGCAACAAGAAATCCACCGGCAACGACGATCCTCAAGTGCCTCTAAATGCAAACACTCAAAGCAATGCACTTGAAACTCCTCAACTCACTAGAAATGTGCTCACAATCAAGAACAATGAGGAGGAGGGAGTATGCTCGGCTCAAATGATGTTAGGAGTGATCCAAAAGTCCAAGAGGGGGAGCCAAGAGCCGCCACCAAGTATTTATAGACATCCCAACAAAATAGAGCCGTTACTTTCCGAATCCGCCGAAAAACAACGGACGCCGGGGCGCCAGCGCATACCGCCAGACAGCCGGCCAGCGCCACGCGAAACCCGACCAGCGGCCGAAGTCGCGAACTCCGCCGACGTGCCGTGGGGACACGCCAGACGCGCCAGCGCCAGCGCTGGCCCCGCCGGGGGGGTCGCGTGCACTGCAGATGCGGAGGTGTCCGCGCCCGCGCACGCACGGTCAAGGCGCGGCGGCCAACGAAGCTGTTGCCGGATTTCAGATACAGCGCGGACGGACGCCGAGACCGCCGCTGCGTCCGCGGGGGTGCGCTGGACGCGTGTCGCCGCGCGATCGACCCTCTTACCGCCGCGCCGGACGCCGCCAGCGCCGGCGTCGAGGGGCGGCGTCGGCGGCCGAAGCTCCACTAGGCCGCCGCCGCGTCGTCGTCTTCCCAAGTTTCTTCTCCGTTCTTCCGTGAAGATCGTCCCGAAGTCGCCTTTGCTCCACCTTGCTTCCCAACAAGTGTACCAACTTGAGCACGCGAGGGTTAACAAGTGTACCAACTTGAGCATGAGGGCAATAGAAAATAAGCATTTCATTTTTCTCATTGGCGCGAATCCCGCCGAGCTTCATTTTTCTCATTGGCGCGAATCCCGCCCGCAAGCTTCGGCGGGAGGGTGAGCGGTACCCAAAACCCATCTCAACCCCGCAACCATCACCGCCTTCGCAAATGTGCCAACATCACCACGTGTACATCACCATGTGCTCGTGTGTTAGCATTTTCGCAAATAGTTTCGAAGGGCCGGGTTAGCTCTCTAGGTTAGAATGCATGCAAATGAATTTTGAACCTAGAGGCACATGAGGATCAATGTTCCGAGGTTTTCCCCTCTTTATAGTTCCGCTATCGATCCTAAGTCACTCACACCCTCTATGGTGTCTTGAGTGCAAAATCAAAATGGCCCTGTGGTATACCTTCGCCTTGAGCCCATTTTGATCCTCGAATCCATGTCACGTGAGCAGGTTGATCGCTTTTGGATCACACCAATCTATCCACCATGACCACCATGTGCTCGACCATCGCCTTGACCAATCTCCAATCTAAACATACAATTAGCAAAGAGATTAGTCCTAAGGATGTCACTAATTAGCCAAAACCAAACTAGAGATCTTCAATCTCCCCCTTTTTGGTAATTGGTGACAACCCGCATAAAGATTTTATGATTAAAGGTTTTTGAACCTATCATGGTTGTCCAAGCATTTTGCTTACAATTATAGGATTGGACAAACATCATAAGTTCGGTTTTGGTAGCATGAGCTCCCCCTACATGTATGCCAAGAGTTTGGAACGCAAGCTTTGCATACATGTATGAATATTGAAATTGAGGGATGAGCTATGTTACCAAAATGATGCTTTTTAATGTGAGAGAAATGGACCTTTGAAGCGTGATACCAATCGAAGTTGCACCTTTCTCACCATACAAGCATCATGGATAGCTAGATATTTCATCAAGAACTCAAAGTACCCCGTGAGATCATCTTATAAGCATAGGTACTTGAATTTAGAGCGGAAATCAAAATATCTAGATACCACTTAGTATGACAAACTACAACTTATGCATGCTAGTTGATCAATCATCAATCAAAATATTACTAGCATACACCACACAAGCACGTATATATGGAATTTAAATACATGTGCAAGAGCAAGTCATATGTTAGTTCACAAACAAATGCAACAAATAGCTTATGAGCTTGCTCCCCTACTTGTGTGCTTTCAAAAATTTTGATCCCCTTGTAATCTTTATGCACTAATCTCTCCCCTTTGTCAACAATTGACATAAAAGGATTGATCAAGTTCTTTTGATATTGGAAAGATTAGTTTTCAAATTTTCCAAATTTGGATAGCTTGCCATATATATAATTCGGTTTGAACCAAAGACAAGCTTCTTCACACCTCATGAAAGGGTTATCATGTCTATGTTGAATCACATATTTGACAATATATCCAAATTCAACACTTGAGATTGCAAGCCCACAAGCATGTCATATGTCATCACTAGATCAATCAAGCATATAGATGAAGGGTCGAGATGGGGACTAGAGGGGGGTGAATAGTCCCTTTTAAAAACTAATCGCACCGGCTAACCAGAAACAAATGTGGAATTAAACTTATCGGTCTAGCCAAGACTTCACCCCTCTAACTAAGACTCTAAATCACCTCACAAAGGATCCTACACAAGAAGAGTGAGGTGACAAGCCTAGCTTGAGCTCCTAATCAATTCTAATGCAAGGTCACACAAACCTAAGCACTAGTACTTCAAGCAGGGTGAGCTCCTATACAATTCTAGTAAGCACAAGCACAAAGCCCCTAAGCTCACTAGATGCACAATGGACAAGGCAACACACTCCTAACCCAAAGGCTCAAAAACCTAGCTACACAAGCTAAGCAAAGTAACTAATCAAGCTACACAAGCTAGATAGTCACAACTACTCTACTCAAGCACAAGCACAAATATATATATGAATGTAATAACAAAGCTTGTGATGAAGAGATTGCAAACCACCGCGAAGTGTGGACACAAGATGACACCGGTGATTTTTTTATCGAGGTCTCGGGAAGCTTGCCAACTTCCCCTACTCCTCGTTGTGTCTACCAACACTTTAGTGGTTCCACGGTTGGCGAATCACCGTGATGATTCTCGCTTAATGGCGGTGCCAAATCCCACAGTGGGAGCTCGATCGAGACACTCACACGTGTGAGTTCTCTAGCCAATGACTTAGAGGGTATGCGCGTGAACCCACACACAAGTGTGGTAGCTCAATGACACGCTCCACTAGAGTTGCTCTTCACGATCGATCGCGAGGTGAGCACGAAACCTCTCACAATCTCTTCTTCGGGCACCGCACAAGCTTCCTTGCGTGCTTCACTAAGTCTCTTGCCACCAAGCCGTCTAGGAGGTGGCAGCCTCCAAGAGAAACAAGCACACCGAAGCACAACACGATCACCTAGTGCCACGAATGCGATCTCTCTCGCATAACGCACTAGAACTCGATCTCTCACTCAATCGGATGAACGATATCAAGCATATGTGAGTGGGAGGGCTCTCAAGCACTCTCAAGCATGGACACAAAGTCCCAAGGTGCTAAGCACCAGCCCAAGGCGGCCACACCCTCTATTTATAGCCCCCAAGCCAAAACTAGCCGTTGAGCTCGGCAAACTACAGCGCGGCCAGGACCGTAGAGCAGAGCCGGACTCACCGGTGATCCCGGTCGAGGTCGATCAAGCGTCCGATCGGCAGCGATAGGAAAAATTCAGGCTGCAGAGCCCTCTGCCGGGCCTTGGCCAGAGCCTCTGGGTCGGTGCGTCGTCGTCGCGCCTTTGTGCGCGTCCGGTCACCGTGACGGCCGACCAACGTAGATCATCAAACGTCCATAACTCTTTCATCCGAACTCCGTTTTCAATGATCTTGGACTCTATGGAAAGCTTACTTAGAGGGCTACACAACCCACATGGTTACTTGATCCAACTCACAATGGATCAAAGTATTATTCCACTATAAGAGCAGTCCAAGTGTCCAGAAACACCGAAACAACTTCTCCTTTGCAAATGTGCCAACACCACCAAGTGTACATCACCATGTGTATGTGTGTTAGCATTTTCACAACCATTTTCAAAGGATTTTCTCTTGCTCTTACCACGCCACTCGATCCTAACACATCGTAAAAAGTTAGATCGGCTCAAGTGGCACTAGATGACCGATATGCAAACAAGTTTGCCCCTCTTGATAGTACGGCCATCTATCCTAAATCCGGTCATAAACTTCTCTAAGCTCCTCATGACCGGTGAAATGAAATGCCCTATAGGTTATACCTTTGCCTTGCGCAATTCCATTTAAGCTCCATCTCCAAGTGTCGATGCAACACATGCACCAACCGATCAAGAATGATATGATCCACTTCATATCATCACATGACCTTCTTGGTCCATCGATCTTGACCTCACTTGCTCTTTCACCGTTGCGTCGGTCCATCGGCGCCAAATCCCTCGACTTGCCCTTCACACTTGCAAGCCCGGTCCATCAAGCCAAGCCTTGTCTTGATCTTCACCACCTTGGTCACATGACTCCATGTCATGTCTCATGTGCAATAAGCTCCTTCATTGCATCATCACATGTGAACTAATCTCCCGTGTATATTCTCAATCACACATATTAGTTCACCTAATGTTGACACTCAATTACCAAAAACCACAAGGGACCTTTCAATAGAACAATAGTGATGGCATGCATACATTGAAATTCATTGCTTTTCCATAAATGCAACCTAAGGAACAAGTTGTATGTCTATATCTTCTAGCAAGTCCTTAGATATTATGATGACATATCAAACAATTTCACCTTTGCTTTGGCTTTGGTGGAGAGGCATGTCACATGTGTGGGGTGCATTCAACTCATATTGGAGAAGTCAAGAATGTTCAATTCATTTCTTAGCTTGCAAAACCTCTTCTCATCAAGTGGCTTGGTAAAGATATCGGCAAGTTGATCTTCGGTACCAATGGGATGGATTGCAATATCTCCTTGTTGTTGATGCTCTCTAATGATATGGTGCCTTATGTCAATATGCTTGGTTCTTGTATGTTGCACGGATTTTTGAGTCATCTTGCAAGCACTCTCATTGTCAATACAAAGGTACTTTGTTGAAGTCAAATCCATAATCCTTCAACATGGACCTCATCCAAAGTAGTTGGCAACAACAACTCCCGCACTAACATACTCGGCCGGCGGTAGAGAGTGTCACACTTGTTTGCTTCTTTGAGGACCATGACACAAGAGATCTTCCAAGGAATTGATAAGTGCCACTAGTGCTTCTTCTATTGATCTTGCAACCACCATAGTCGGAGTCCGAATATCCAACAAGTTCAAAACTAGACCCCTTGGGATACCACAAGCCAACTTCTTGTGTATGCTTCAAATACCTCAATATTCTCTTTGCGGCTTTTGAGATGACTCTCTAGGTGAGGCTTGAAATCTTGCACACATGCATACACTCAACATGACATCCGGTCTTGATGCGGTCACATAAGTAGGCTTCCAATCATAGACCAAAAATAGCCTTTGATCAACCATATTGCCTTTGAGATCACTATCCAAGGTGCCACTTGTACCCATGGGAGTTGAAATCCCCTTTGCATCTTTCAAACCAAACTTCTTGATCATGTCTCTTATGTACTTGCCTTGACTTATGAATGTGTCATTCTTCATTTGCTTGATTTCAAGTCCAAGGAAGTGTGTGAGCTCTCAAGCATAGACATTTCAAACTCTTTGGCCATCATTCTCCCAAACTCTTCATAATAGTCTTGATTTGTTGAGCCAAATATGATATCATTCACATATATTTGCAAGATGAATAAATCCTTTCCAATCTTCTTGGTGAAGAAGGGTAGTGTCGGCCTTCCCCATCTTGAAGCCTTTCTTGAGTAAGAAGTCTCTCAACCTCTCATACCATGCTCTCATCCGGGCTAAGCTTTCACCCAGATCCTGTGGTGGAGGCCACATCGAATGCCGTACGGGCGGAGACGTCGTGCTAGCCGCCACCACTTGTCGGCCGCCGCCACGCGCCTTGAGCCTGCGGTCGCTGCGGCGGCGGGAGAAGCGCGCCTGCGGATGGCGGCGGCGTTGCCACCGCGCCCGGGCGTTCCGGACTTCCTTCCTGCGACGGGAGGTGCGCACCCGGCGGCGCCCGCCCGCCGCCACCGCGCCCGGCGGGCGATCGGACTTCGCCCTTAGCGAAGGGAGCGCGCACCGGCGGCGTCGGCCGCCGCCACATCTGCATGGCCGTCGGACTCGCCAGCGGTGATTGAGCGCGCCGCACCGGCCATGAAAACGGCCCGAAGAGATGCTCACGAATGCGGAGACGGGGTAGGCGTCGGTGGTCGAGCATTCGATCGGCGCTGAGGCACCAAGGGGGGAAGCACCCGGCTGGGAGGTGCGTCGCTGGCGGGGAGGGCGCGGCGGGGTGGGATGGCACACCTCTCCAGGCGCTCGGCTTCGGCGCGTGCAGCGTGCGGCGGTGAGACATCTTCTTGCGGACCCATGGCTGCCAGCGGCGACCAAGCGACGAGTAGCCGCTGATCCCGTCGCCGGCTCCCAGCGCGAGAGGGGCCGTCCCCCAACCGCTCCGGCCGTTGACCACCAAGGAAAAAAGGGGAGGGAGCTCGGATGAGGGAGCAAGGGCGGGGTTGGGAGCACTTGGCGCGGATCCGGTTGTGGGAGGAGTGGATCCGTCGTCGGAGAGCGAGAAGCCGTGTGCCGGCCGTCGGAGACCGGAACGGGGGCGAAGGGGCGGGCCGGCGGAGCTTTCTCCAGCGGAGAGCTCGGAGGGGAGACGCTCGAGGGAACGAAGGGGCCTTGCCGCCGGCTGTCCTAGGGGCCCGCGCGGGCTTCCCGCGGCTCCCTCGGCGGTGGCGGGCGAGGTGGGCAGGAGGAGGTACGGTTGGGCGGCGGCTAGGGTTTCTTTCGAGTCGCCCCGTGCGGATACCCCCTGGGCGGCTTGCATTACACACTTGAAGCAAAAAGTCGTTTTTATGCCCACTTTCCTTCAAAATTGTTTATTACAAATTCACATACCTACATTCCTTTTTTTCTCTTCTGGTGGTCCAAGAGCATGCATCTTGAGCATTGTTATTAAAAAAGAGCTTGATCATGCATGTTACAACATTACACAAAATCAGCACTGCAAACATCTTAAAATGTTCATCACAAGATGAAAAAAAATATGCACGCCTCTTTCAATTTAAGTCAGTAATAATTCAAAAATACATTGGTGTCACTTTAGTTCCTCTATCGACACCAACAGAATCGGAATATCTCACCAGACAAAAAGCCACGCGCTTGCTTTTTCTACCTTTGATTGATTTGATGGTACAGACTACAGAGAGACTGTTAAAGAAGAACAAAGACGATCACCGGCGCACGCAACGCAAATGCAAACCAACCAAGGATCATCATGATCCGAACCTGTCCTGGCATCCGATCCGCTCCAGCTTCCCCTGAAGGTACCTGACGATCTGCGGTATGGTGACGACGGCGGCGCCATCACCACCGTCCCGGTCCCCGTCCCTGTCCTTGGTGCAGAGCCTGGCGACGACGACGAGGTCCCGGGCTCCCGGAGCGTCGTACACGCCGCCGAGGTCGGCGTCCACCATCCTGTCCACGGAGTCGGCGAACCCAGGGTCCTGCACCCAGCGCACGAGCTCGCCGTTGACGCCTGGGGATTGCCCCGTCACCAGCTCCAGCACCAGCACGCCGTACTGGAACACCAGCCCCGCCCGCCGCCGCTCGATCTGGTCTGAATGAATTCAATTCGGCAAGAAGATGAGTGCGACGATCGATGCAGAATGGAAACTTGATTAGAGGGGAGAATTGGAAGGGGATCGAGGAGACCGACCTTGGAAGGAATCGGTGGTTGCGAGCTTCACGTCGTGGCTGATGACGCCGACATCCGACAGCTGAAGAAGAACGCATGGTTGGTTGGCGTTTCAGAGGCTACTAACGTGCAATAGTAACATGTGTGCAGACTGCAGGAGCTGCAATATTGTGTCGGTATCAGTGTATCACCTTGGCGACGAAGTTGGCGTCCATGAGGACGTTGCCGGAGTTGATGGAGACGTGGAACACCGGGGGGTCGCAGTGGTAGTAGAGGTATTCCTGAATGAATCAGGTTCAGAGAACTGAATGAATGAATCGTCTCAGGCAGCTCTGAGTGAGTGAGGTGTGCAGTGGACAGTGGTAGTTACCAGGGCTGCCGCGATGTCAATGGCGACCTGCAACCTGGTCCGCCAGTCCAACGGCGTCCTGAGAGGATCTGCATGCGGTGGAGAGGCATCATCGATCAGGGTTCCGGTGAGGAAGAAGAAGAGGAGGAACAAGAAGAAGAAGTCGCATGAGCTGAGAGTGGCAACCGTGGAGGCATTCCTTGAGGCTCCTGTTCTCCATGTGGTCGAAGACGAGGAACCTGCTGAAACACTCCACCACCCACCCAATTATCAGACACATCCAGACATGAATTTCACCAGTCGCCACCACAACAGAGCAGTGGCGAGAGCGTCGGAGCAGGGAGGTGAAGAAGGTGGGCACGGGCCTGGTATGGTGTCCTTGGGCGAAGCCGCGCAGCCTGACGACGTGGCGGTGGTTGAGGCGGGCCAGCAGCTGCAGCTCCAGGTAGAAGCCGTCCGTCCCTCCCGCTGCGTCTCCTGGCCGACGTTGCGGTGGCGCCTGACGACGGTGGCGACGAGTCCCCGGCGAAGCGCGCCCTGTACGCCGTGCCGCTGGCGCCAGCGCCGCCGCCCTGGAGTACAGCGGTGAAGCCGCGCGTGGCGGCCTCCACCTCCTGGGCGTGAACCGCCTGAGGAACGGCAGGGTACCTGTTGGATAACATGGGACCGTCGAGGTGAGCAGAGACAGTGACTGACTGAGGATGGAAGGAAGGGAGGAGGGACAGGGGATGAGGGAGAGTGACGTACGCGTGCCGCCGAGGCAGATGCGGCGGCGGAGGCAGCAGGAGCAGCCCATGTCAGCCGTCAGCGTCACCGAAAGGCTGCTGCCGCGGGCAGGGCGCACCGGGATCGGAGCTGAGCTGCGGGTGTCAGCTTGCAGAGCAGAGCAGATGCGACGACGCGGGTTGGAGGTTGATGATGATGACGATGGTTGATGAAGGGACAGGACAGGACGGGACGGCGCAGCCCATGACTCTTGTCCGTCGTCCGGGTTTGGCTGTTACTGCTACGTACGTACGTACTCCCCTCCGTCCCGAAAGAACGACCGTCCGTCTTATTTAAAAAATTTATATAAATTATAAAGTAAATAAATTAATTAAAAAAGTATCTTTGATGATAAAATAATTCATAACAAAATAAATCCTATTTATATAATTTTTTTGAATAAGGCGATGGTCAAACACGATGCCTAAAAAGTCAAAAAACGTCATTCTTTTGGGACGGAGGGTGTACAGTATATTTACAGATTATTACAGGGTGTAATAATGCACTCCATCCATTCCAAATTAACGGATGGAGTAACCAATAATAAAGATCATTCTTAGCATCAACAAGAAAGGGTTTGCTTGGTTATCAACATTTTACAGAGTGTAATGTAACAACAACAGGACTGTACTGGTTGTTGATGATGATGATGATTGAGCGTCCCACTCACCTTTGATGGGGTATACATGTCCATCCACAAAGCAAAAAGCTGGCGCGGCATCATGATGCGGTCCTGCTCTTCTACTAGATTGATTGGATTTCTACACTCCTTTTGCAAAGTCATTAGCATTGCAAAGTCATTTTTTTGTTCCATGCAGAGAACCTTCCTAGGATACAAGGCTCCATTCAAGCTGAGCTAAAAAAAACAAACCTGCGTAAGCCTCTCGCGAGGCGATCGGTATTGTATAACCCGCCCGCGCCATCCCACCTCCATCCACCTCCCCTTGGCGCCGCCGCGGAGTTGTGTGCGAAACGCAATGGGCGGCTATGAGGGCGGCGGCGTGGCCTTTGCTTTCGTCCTCGCCCAGGTGGTGTGGCCGGCGCGGCGCGGTCGTGCTGGGGCTGTGCCGGTTTGCCCCGTCGGGTCGCGAGGGGACTCGGCGAGGCGCTGGGCCGGCAGCGGCGCCGGCAGGTGGGTGTCGGTGGCGGCGAGCTTCGACCTCCATCGCCCCTACCCCAATCCCTCACCTCTCCTCCTTTCGGCCATGGGCGGGTGGATCTGTGCCCGGCGGCCGGATCACGGCGGCTCTCACGGCGAGGGCGGCGGTGGGCTTCGGGAGATGGCCGGGGCTGGCATGGTCAGCGGCGGCGGCGACCTTCCCCGGCCGTCGGCCGTCCCCGCCCGGCTCCCGCCCAGGCGGCGGATCCGGTGCACAGGGTGGCGGATCTGGCGACCAGGTCTGGGCGCGAGCCTCGTGAGCTCCGGTGGGGGTATGGGGGCGGCTGACCATGGGGAGGAAGAAGTTGTCTTTATCGGCCCTTCTTCTTGACGGAACGGTACCGGCTTAGTACGGTGACCGGCGGTGGATTGATGCGCGTCCGCGTCGGCGGGTGGGAGCTTTCGTGCGGCGTTGGGGACGGTTCCTCCCTGCTACCGTCTCCCCCTGAAGGCCTCGTGAGAGAGGCGCTACGCGGTGGGCGGCCCGTGCGGCGTGGTCAAGGCGAGCGGCGGCAGCACCACGGCAGGGTGGATGGTGGCGGGGGTGATGCATTTAGCTCTTTCGGTATGTCGCCTTGCAGATGCGTTTATTTGGCCCGCCAGCGGTGCAATGTGCGGCCGTGGCGCCACTGCCCCTCGGGTGGGGTTTTACAGCGGGACGACCTGCTGCGGCGGTGGTGACTTCTTCTTTGAACTCGGGAATCGGGGCCGGCGGCGCGGAATTTTAAGCCGGGCTATTTGGGCTTAAAGCCGGGCGGCGGCGACGCTTTGTGGGGCGCCGTTCTACCGTTGGGGCGTCGTGTCTCTAGTTTCCACGGGTGAGAACCCGGTCCGCTCTTGGATGGCGGCGGGCGCATCGTGCATCGTTTCCTTCCTAAAGGCGCGCCGTGGTATTTTCCGTCTAGGCTCTGGTGTGTGCGGCGGCCTGGGTCGGAAGTCGGGGCTGCGCTATGCGTTTTTCGCTTGTGTTTGGAGCAGCGATGACCTTCAGCGCCTAAGTGCTTCGGTCTTGTTTTCCTTGGGTCGTCGATCTCTCGTTGTATCACGTGGTTTTTGGGCCCGGTTTTCCTTATAAACTGGGTCAATTGCTTCTTACACTTAATGATATCCGGACCGGATTACCGAACTGTTTCAAAAAAAAAAAAAAGGATACAAGGCTCCTGTTCCCATGCCTACCAATCTGCCATTCGCAAAAGCACGCGACTGACTTCCCTCCCACTCTGTGCGCAAGTATTGTTCTCCAAATAATAACTTGTTGGTTTTGCTTGCGTCCACCCTTCTGATGCCACCTGTCCCCTTCCCTTTCTCTTTTGGAAAAAAGAGAGATGCTACGTCCTTTAATCATACCGCATCGTTTGTGACTTTGGCCTTTGTGAGTATGCCTCTATATTTTCATGACGAATGAACCATTTATTTACTCTTTTTTTTTTTGCTCTATTAGTTGGAGCTGGAATAAATAAAAAAGAATTTAAAAAGGCGGGCGTGGAACATCTAGACAATTGGTAAAAAAAAAATATTATGAGTGCGGTTGTAAGTTTTATTCATGCACTATCAAACCTGTAAATAAATGTTTGCCATGTTTCTTTGAATTTGAAAAATGAGTAGTTAATTAAGTCCAACGGTTCCTAGATTCAATTAGTCCAAATAATAATAATCTCTACTATAATTCACCGGTTCAAATTATTTTAGGTACACCCAAAGAAACGTCACCCACTAAGAGACCCTACTTTTTCAACAATTGCACAAAAGAATTTTGGAAAAAAGAATCCCCTCCATTAAAAATCAAGGGCTCCTTAAACAGGTACATCATATCAGATGCCTGAGAGATAAAGTTTGACCAAGGTGTCTTACACCCTCCCCTCCCCATGCCATCCCTCTCCCACGGCATTCAATGTTACGAGCGAAACGCTAAAAAAAAGATTATGACATCCATAATAAATAACTAACTCTACTAGATATATTAAAGTAAACAATGAACATTGCAATAAAAAAAATATAATGATGATTAAGAATAATGCCATGAGCAACTTGAGCATAAGATAACAAAACGTAATTAGAATACAATATAAGACAAGAATAAGAACAAAGAGAATTATACTTAGAGAATGCTCCTAACAAGATCCGAAGTCCAAGTCTCTCTCGACTTGATCTCTTTCTGATCTACTACTAATTAGCTAATTGCTCATTTAATTTGTTGGTTTTGCTTGTGTCCGCCCTTCTGATGCCACTTGTCCCCTCCCCTTTCTCTTTTGAAAAAAAGATGCTACTTCCTTTAATCATACTGCATCGTTTGTATAGGTGGAAGTTGGATATCCATGAATATCCAATGGATACATCTAGTTCAAAAAATGAACTAGGAATTCTTTTTCCTCATCAAAATTTAAAATTCCTATTTCATTTGCTAAAATTCATGGATGTCCAACTTCTGCTCTGCCTTCCACCTCAAATCGTTTGTGACTTTGGCCAACTCATTTTTTTAAAAGTTTGTGAGTATGCCTCTATTTTCATGACGAATGAGCCATTTATTTACTCCATAATTTTTTTTGCTCTATTGGAGCTGGAATAAATAAAAAGAATTTAAAAAGACGGGCGTGGAACATCTAGACAATTGGTAAAAAAAAAATGTTATGACTGCGGTTGTAAGTTTTATTCATGCACTATCAAACCTGTAAATTAAATGTTTCTCAAAGTTTCCTTGAAATTGAGGTAAGTCCGGCGTTTCCTAGATTCATTTAGTCCAAATAATAATGACAGTTAGTTGAACAAGAACATATGGAGTAGTTAAATGATGCTAGGTAAAAAAAAAATGGAACAAAACCATTTATAAATTAGGTATAGATTGAGGAAGTCATGTTTGGTTCCTGAGTGTTATGGAAACGAGTTGCTTCTTGAGCTTTTTTTAGAACCTAGTGCTTTCTTTGCGTGGTGGATACAACTCTATTTGGATAGTATAGGTAGGCTTTTCCGAACATGCAAAAGGTTTATGCATCTTTGTATTTAAGCAGGATAATTCTGTACAAGTGCACCAAGCGCGTCTCTTGGAGGAGAGAATTTTACCTGAAGGGTTGTGTCTCAAAATGGCAACGGGTACCAAAACCGAAGTACCCGGCGGGTTTTACCCGATAAAGATGCTTGGTGTGGAATGATTTTTCTACCCGCGGATACGTTATTGGAAGAAATCTTCTACCCATCGGGCAGCTGGTGCGGGTGCGGGTGTATGCTACCCATACCCGTCTACCCGTGGGTAATAAATACCCGCATATACCACTAGCAATCCTAATAAATTTGGCCCATAGAACACTAGTATTTAAGCCAATTTAACTAAAATCTACATATATAACACTAGTATTATTGCTAATTGATGTTAGATTTATTTTTGTGCACATGTATTGACCTAATATTTATTAATTGTTTGAATTTATAAAACATTTCATATGTCATACTCGGGTATGTTGGTGGGTGCGGGTTACCCGTCGGGTAGAATTTACCCAGTGGTACGGTATGGAATGATTTTCCTACCCGTGTGCGGATACGGGTAACCAGGACGGGTAAAATTTTCTCTGGCGCTGGTGCTTGGTATGGGTGGGCACTACCCGTCGGGTATTTACCCGTTGCCATCTTGAGTTGTGTCTCGTCACTCATGTTCTACGCCGATTACGCTTTTATTATTATTATTTTTAAATGGAAACAACTTAATTATTGTTGGCATACTGTATTAAGAGGTCTATATTAATTTTTGATGATCTTCTATATATATTAATAATAGTAGTTATTACTCCTGTGCGTGGTGCTAATCTAGAAGATCGTCAAAAATTAAGTTTTTTATTAGAAACAAAATTAAGTTTTGTTGGCAGTCTAATCTAGATTCTGACAAGATTCGGAATGTGAGACAGACAGAGGCCCACTAGGACTTTTTAGAATGTGAGAAAGAATAAAAGCCCAACCCGATTAAGTAGTTGGGTTTGTAGCCCATTAGGCCCTTTCGAAGCCAGTATTGGGGTTTTTTTTTTTTTTTTTTTGACAAGTAGTATTGGGGCGTTGCTTGCTCTTCCCTCTCCATCAAGGCTGTATCCGCCGCCGCCGTCACCAGCCACGCAACGAACATGGAGGCGTATGCCGGCAGAGCCAGGTCAAGTAATGCCGCGGCGGAGGAGGAGCGCTCATCCTATGCCGGAGCCGGATCAACGACGAAGGCGGACAAGGAGCGTGCTCTTTTGATGTTGAAGAATCTCAAGCTCGACGAGGAAAAGGCACACGCCGCCGGATCGAAAGCGGAGAACAAGGAGAAGAAGGCGCTGCAGAATCCCGTGCCCGACGAGTTCCTGTTCTTGTTCGAGCCGTTGCCCGGACAGGTGGAGGGCGGCCGCCAGTCCAGGGGTTGTGGGGCCGAAACAAGAAGAGGAGGAAGGAGACCCACAGGTTGGGCAAGGAGTACATCGACTACGTGGAGAAGAACCCTCTGCCCCCACTGTACCTACCTGATCCTATGTTCTCGGATATGTTTATGGACGAGATTGAAGAAGGATTTGTCGCTAAGCAAATGGCTGACTATGAAGAACGCGACAGGATCATCAAGCAGATCAAGGAATTCGGGTACGCTGATGTCGAAGTTGAGGTCCCCGACTACGACGAGGACTACCTTTGCAGGGATGTCAGCTTCGATGGCTACTGGTATGGTGTTAACTGTTAAGGCTGGCTAAATAAGAGGCAGGATTGGTTTATGGTATGGGCTGCTAAATAATTTACTGCATGTCGCCTCTGCGTAAGAGGCATCTAAGCTATTGAACTTTTTATCTTTTGTGTGATATTGCTGTATCGTAAATTGGAACTTGGAAGACTCGTATCATATCGTTTCTATCTTATTACTGCTTGAGTACTCATGATGCTTTTCTCGTGTCACCACTGTTGTATACCTTGTTTTCATATGATTAGGTGTTTGGGTTGGGTGATTCAGAATAAAATGATGCTATGTGTTAACTTTGTTGTGTAAGGCTGGAAAAAATAGAGTAGTTATCTTTAGATATCTTGTAAATATGGTTACAATAATGCTACTTCAGGAAATTTGTATAGATTGTAAAAAGTAGTATAATAATGTTAGGTGTTCAACAAATTTGTAGGGAGGGAGGGCATGTACTCCCTCCAGGATGGTATTAGAAGTCGTTTAGGACAAACGACACGGTCTCCAAAACATAACTTTGACCTCTTATTATTATAAAAATATTGGGATAATTGTGTTCTTGCCCTTAGTCTGTAAGTCAATTGTGATTTTACCCCTGATTTTCCAACTTTGTGTTTTTATCCCCATTATTTTGGAACGAATGATCCGTTTGCCCCTGGTTTTGACGTCCGTGAGATAGATTTGGATTAAATGATTAAAAAAATTCGAAAATAGAAAAACAAAGGCCAAATGACCATAGTACCCTTATCTTATCTCATCCTCATCCCAATCCTCACGCACACACACACGGACGGACGACGGGCGTCGGTCTTTCCGCGTCGGGCATCGGTCTTCAGCGGGCGAGAAGGTTCGAAGGGGAGGGGGGAGGGAGGTCGCGGATCCGAGGTTGAGGGGCGGCGGGGGGGGCGCCTCGGGCGCCCGTCCGTCGCGTGCCTCCGGATGCGGCTGCGGCTCCGGCGGCGCCTTCTCTCGGGGCGGCCGTGGGCTCGGGGAAGCCGTGACGCCCGCCGTGGGAGGCCATGCGCGGCCGGCCGCCGGCGGCGGCGGCGTTTGCCGCGGCTCACCGGTGGCGTTCACCTACACATCCCGACGTGCACATGAAGGTCTCGATTCGAACAACATGGAAGAGCAAGAGGTAGTTTCAAACCAAACCTAACCCCCTTACGTGCAGTTCTTTTGTTGTCGAGTGGGTGCATTGTTGATGGTTTGAGTAGGATCACGCTAACCGCATGGTATTTCTTTGTGGTTTGTAGGCCAAATCACGAGGGGCATACAGCTTGTTGTTAGAATTCGATCTTTTTCAGCTTGCGAGATAGTGCTCCAAAGTCATGGCAGCGGGGGTAAAACTTTACCTACTAAATTTGTTGATGACATACATAGCTTTGGGCTGCTGCTGAGTTGATTGATTTCATTGGTGAGCATTGCATGTGGGGTCTAAGCAATACATAACCTTATGGCCTCGAGCCGGAAAAATGATTCATTTGAGATCAAAACCGATGAACATTTTTAGAGTGGTTTCAACTCAATGTAGACAAGGGGTTAGCTTGCATCAATGCCCAGATAAATGATTTTGAAGGGCCCTTTGCAGTTTTCACCAACCAAACGTAGGTGTCATCCTAGTGTGAGGAGTACAGTGCACCTATTTGAGAGGACCACAAATGGGGAGTCACAAATGATGATGAGGGGGGAGGAGATGATGATGAGGAGGAGGAGGAGGAGGGGGGGGGGTAGGAGATGATGATAAGGGGGCATATTCTCACGACAGCAGCTATGACACCGATGAATGCGCATCTTCGACTCACGATGGTTGCTCGACCAAGAGTTTGATCCTGATGGTGAAATAATTGATGATGTTGATGAATATGATGCTCCCATGCTTTCATATGACCCTGATGATCCATGCATTGATGTAAATGTGGTGTTCCCAGATGTGGATCAGTGCAAGGCTGCAGTTACACATCATGCTATCTTGTATGACCATGCTTTTACTACTCTTAAAAAAGATAAAATAAGATTTAGAGCCATATGCAAGAGAGCTGATAAGGGATGTGAGTGGACTTTTTATGCATCTACAAGCAAGAAGTACCTTGGATGCAAGGTAATTATTGTGTAAATATGAATTTGAGATAGTCTATTAACTTGAGATGTAATTTTGCTAACAAGTGGACTGTCATTGTTATGATGTAGGTGAAGACAAGTGGACCAAATCACACTTGTGGCTCTTTTAACCTGTGTGGTGAGTCCATGGCATCAAATAAATGGGTTTCTGATAGAGTTGTGGACGTACTGCGGGATGACCCTCAAATGGGTCCTACAAAATTGCACAGTGATTTAAAAAAGAGGTTTGGAGTGGATGTTCCATATGATAGAGTTTATAGAGGGAAGGTGAGAGCACTTGATCTCATACGTGGGAAGTGGGAAGATTCTTATGACTTGCTTCCTACTTATCAAGCTGAGCTTCTAAGGTCGATTACTGGCGGCGTTGTTGAGCTAGAGGGCGAAAGCAAAGCATAATGGTCATGAATGCTTCATGAGATTCTTTGTTGCTCTAAAGCCATGTATTGATGGGTTTTTAGAAGGATGCAGACCATATATTGCCATGGATGGATCTCACTTGACAGGTAGGGCAAGAGGTGTATTGGCATCCGCTGTTGCAGTAGATGGTCATAACCGGTTGTTTCCAGTGGCATATGGGGTCATTGAGACTGAATCTAATGCAAGTTGGACATGGTTCGTCCAGAACTTGAAGAAAGCAATTGGTTCTCCTCCAGGTGTGTAAATATGACTACTATTTGGTTTTTTTTCCTTCAAGTTAAAATTGCCAAGACCTAACATATGTCAATAATATCACACAGGTTTGGTCATTAGTACAGATGCAGGCAAGGGAATTGAAGAAGCTGTTGAAGTTGTCTATCCAGGAGTTGAGCATAGAGAGTGCATGAGGCACTTGTGGAAGAACATGAAGAAAACATCTGGTGGCCCCTCTTTATGGGAAGAATATGTGGGCTCTTTGCCAAGACCTTCTGGCCCGACAAGTTCAATTTCTTCATGAAGAATATAGAAGATAAGGATCCCCAGGCCCTTGAATGGTTGGATGATAACCATCCATACATATGGAGCAGAAGCAAATTCTCAGAAGACTGCAAGGTAGATTACATCAACAATAACCTTTCTGAGAGTTTCAATAGTTGGGTGTCAAAAACAAAAGAATATCACATTGTGGAAATGCATGACAACATAAGACAAATGATCATTGAGAAATTTGTCTTACGATCAAAGAATGCTAGAAAGATGACTGAAAAAATAATCCCAGCCATCATCAAAGATCTGAATGCTCAATCCAAGGCCATTAAGGATCACGATATCTTAATTTGTGGGCACGGAAAAGCGTATGACGATACCAATAGATTTAGGCATGCGTTAACTTGGAATTGAAGACATGTACTTGTAGGGCTTGGCAAGTGACAGAAAACCTTGCAACCATGCTCTTGCTTTCATTGCAAAGCTTGGTAGAGAGGTTCAAATGGATGAGTTTGTCCATGAATATTTCTCTGTTGAAAGGTTAAGAAAGGCATATGCGGTACTTTCATTCCAATGACATCCAAAGAGCTTTGGCAAAGACGTTGACTTAGGCTACAAAATCCATAAGCCTAAATTGAGGAGGAAACACGGGAGACCGAGAAAGTCTAGGTTCAAGGCCTATGATGAGGTTAGCAATTAGCAAGAAAAAGAAGAGTATGTAGTGAGTGCCATGAACCGGGACATTTTGCCAAGACATGCCAAGGAGGTCTCACTGCTAGTCAAAAGAGAAGGCTTAATTCTTCACAACATGGATCACAGGACAACCCAAAGTAAGATATGGTGTACTTCTATTTATTTCTAGATCTATAGCCCTTACTAATTTTTTCATCATGTTTCTTCCCTTTTTAGTGCAAGTGCTACTGCTACTGGAAGGGTGAGGGGAAGGGGAAGAGGAAGGGGAAGGGGAGCAGAACAAGGAGAGGGTAGCAATGACCCAATGTAAGTCATGGTTTTGTTGGTGCTCACTTATACATTTGCCATAATCCGATCATAGCTAAATCATGTTTCCTCTCTTTCTAGTGCAAGTGCTACTTTGGGAGGGGAAGGGGAAGAGGAAGAGGAAGGGGAAGAGGAAGAGAATCAGGAGAGGGACATGTGATGATCCAAGGTAAGCCATGGTGTATTGGTGTACTTATTTGTAGGCTAAATCTCTACTAACCAATGCCAAATCACTACTAACCAACATGTTCACATTTCGGAGGACGGGGAAGAGGAGGGCGAACAAGAGGAGGTCGAACAAGAGGAAGGCTAGCTAGTTTGTTAGGTCTCTAGGTGGTCCTTGAATGAGATGCTTGTAGCTTTTGTGCACATGTTGATATGGTGCGAGACTTCTTTCTTATGTGGACATGTTGACGTGGTGCGGTAGCTTTTGTGGATATGGTGTTGACATGTAGCTTTTGTGGACTTAATGACATCTTTGTATGGGATGCTTTGAAGGGACCCCTACTTTCAATGTTGTTGCTTCTCCATGATTTGCTCATGTGTTTTATATGTGCTTCATATTGTTGTCATGATGCTAGCAAAATATTGCAAAGGTCTTTGCCAAAATTTTGAACATTTTTAAATATTAATTCTTGTCTAAAATAATTGTTAGTTGTGCCAAATATATGTGACCAAACTAAATTAATTGTTTGTCAACATACAATAAAAAGTTCAATTACAAATTAGGGGTAAAACCACAAATATGCATAACAAATAGGGGCAAAATCACATGGGCATTTCTGTCATTTTGTACAAAATGTAACACCATTGGGGAAGGATAACAGAGTAGGGGCAAACTAGTGCTTCGTTTTCAAATAACAAGGGTAAATTCACAAAGTTAAAAAGTAGGGGCAAAATCACAATTTCGATACAAAATAGGGGTAAAAACGCAAGAGCCCCAAAAATATTTATAGAGATGTCATATATGTATACTTTTATCAAAGTATTTTTAAAGACAAATCTACTCATATAATTTTTACATATATAAACACAACAACTTAAAAGTTATTGATGATTTATATTCCCGATGTTTGACCCAAACCTTGTCCAAAAACGACTTCTAATACCAACCCGGAGTGAGTATTATACATCAGACTTTTGACTACAAAATACATAAGACTTTTCACTAGAGGCAGGGAACCATCAAATTTGTAGAGATGGGGAGGGGTACAAACCTATGAGAAAATGCATCTCCTAGTTGTGATCCCCAATATAATGTGAGCATCTTTGATCAGCCTACGGCAAACATGGCATTTTTGAAAACCACATATATCTACCTTCTGTGCTCATCTTCTGCTACCCAGCAATGTTGTGTTTCATCATGATCATGTATTGCAAAGATTAAGTGGCAAAAGATGATAAAGATTACTTGAGAACAACAGTGGATTAATCAGGAACAGATAAATGAAACACTGCCCCACGTCTATTTGATCTGTCCAATTGTTACTCTACTGTAGTAATGTAAACCTGATCACTACTTTATTGTAGTACGTGTTGTAGATCCATAAAAACAGTAGGGAGAATTTATACCATCTCTGGGAATAAATGTTTTCTTTTCTTTCAATAACATGCAAATGCGAGACTGAAATGAATACCACACTTTTTAGTATTGAAATTGAAAAGAAAACCAAGGTGCAATCCACAATGATCAGGGGTTGCAGAGTCTAATTTAAATTTAGGTAAGTGTAAATATCTTTATTCTTTGGAATTTATCTTGATGTCTGGAATTTTTTTTTGTCTTGCCATTTCTGAGGAGATTATATACTCATAATATGAAGTTTGTGGGCCTATTAGAAAGAGCACAACTTTGTTAAATATATCACTTATTTGTTTGTGGTCAATCTTGAACTTACAGTAGTGGCATATGCAGCTGGCAACTCAGACCAAAACTGTTTTGGCTGTGACTTTTAATTGGGTTGATTCTCTAGTGAAACTAAAACTGTTTTAGAAAAACATTTGGTAGAACTACTTACCTGCCCTGATCATTTAAGAGAGGACAAATGTTCAACATGCCCCTCGCTTTCTAAATTGGTGTACCCTTTACAGATGTTAATATATATATAATATGTGAGTACTTTTGAAATAAAACATAATACGAAGTTTTGACCAGCCACTGTTAGTGGCTTAGTTACATAGCGCAGTCATGGGCTGCACATATCAACTCGCGACTGACCTTGAGGAATGTGGTGGAGGCGGTAGCAAACTGATGTGATTTCTTTTTCTAGACTAAACTGATGTGGTTTCTATTGAACTAGAGAGGCAATTTTGTACTAAGAGGGCAAAATATAGGGCTCCATTAGTGGACGGAGCTGATAAAAACGACCGTAATTTGGACACTAAAACAGTAAAACAGCTTTTAAGCCCTTGATAATCTGGGTCCGTCATTTTGTGAATGTCAAATGTTTTGAGAGATGTGTTTTTGACTAAGTTATTAGGGCAGCCACAATGTTGCAAAAAGGTGATCTTAAGCATTTATTGTTGCTGCAGAAATGCACCCTAGGTCAGTCTCAATGGGGTTTCATGAGTGTTTTATGCATATTAAATGCAGCGCCACATCAAGAAAAGCTTCAATTTTTGCATGAAACGCCTAGAAGAGAGAAGGAAAAGTTTCACCATGATGAAACCTTTGGGCACTGTTTCACATGCGTTGGAAACTGGGTGAAACCCTTATTGAGAAAGAAATAATGTTTCACCATGGAACTATCCAATTAAACCATGCAATGAGAGAGAGGCTGTGGGACCCTTGAGCCTATGAAACTGTGCATTGAGGGAGACACCTATTTCATGACAAAGTTTCGTATCTTGAAAACTGAAAGGTGAAACTCTCCATTGAGACCGGCCTTATACATTGTGCACAAAGATCTTAAGCTAATGTGCACCTCAAGCTTAATGGCCAACCATAAGCAAATAGAAAACAATTGAATCTGTCACCCATCATTTCTCTCTCCTAGTTTTGCTGCTGCCAAAAGAATAGAGATGAGAGGTTAGGAGAATCATCTGGGCCCACCTTATTGCTATGCCATTGTGGAGTGTGACTTTAGTCGTTGCTCACAAAAGTGGACCCCACTCTTAATATCAATATTATGCATGCACATTGCGCATGCCCTTATGTACTTCCTCTAAATAGCTTGATTTTGCTTGTGTCTATCCTATGCTACCTGTCCCCCACTCCTTTTCCCTTTGGACCAAAACAAAAAGGTGCTACATGTCCTTTACTTATCGCATCGTATTCGTTTGGCACCAACCGATGCTAAACAGTTGCAACTTTTGGAACATTCAATTTGCTATGTATATACATAAATAAAAAGTCAAAACGATTTGAAATTTGAACTTGAGGGAATATAATGCATGTTTCTTGTTTGTCTCATGCGAAGCAAACAGTTTGAAGCAGATCAATAGAACAATGAAGAAGAAAAAAGGAGTTGCTATATCTCTCACATGAAAACTAACACATTTTTTGCAACGTGCAGACTCTTGGATTATCCAAAATGTGGGATCTGTCATCGGTGTTAGGTAGCATGATTTTACTACAGCATACAAAAGATAATTAACAAATTTTTCTATAAAAAAATAAGGACAAAAAAGGATGGTGTCTAGTACAAAGAAGAAGATACTGATTTAAACAATTTTAACGTGACAACCAAGAGACAATAAATAATTTTTTTCTATAGAAAAACAGCGGTGTCCACACTTACGCTACCTCTCCGTTGCGCGCGCGGTGCGCTTCTCGTGCGTCGGGACCTGACCAGGACGCACGCAGGCATACGGCATGCGCACACAAGCTGCTTTTTGGGCCTGCCACACGTCGTAAGATTTTTTTTTTTTCAACTTTCTTTCGAACGATGCATAGGAAAAGTGAAAAAATAAAACAGCACCCAATCTATGCAGTTACACAGTGCGTCCTTTTTCAAGGGTCTACATGACAATTTCTAGAAAAACAGCTTCAGATTCTACTCGTTTGATTGTGTTATTTTTACAGCAAAAATTCTTTTTGATAAACTAAATAAAATACAATCTAAGGTAAAGTCGTTCAACAAATGCCAACTACTCCGCTTGAATGACCATAAATAGATTCCCAACCGAAATTGACAAGCCAACCACTTCGAGTTGGACTCGTTTGCCTGTCAAACCTTTTTTTTTTTTTTTTGACGAGCCTGTGAAAACTTTAGTGGTTTTATTTCTTTTATACACCTAAATAACTAGAGAAAATGCATGGGAGTACTTTAGTTTTCTTTTAAGTATTTACTTTGATCAATTCTACAAAGAGATTTTTTTTTTTTTTGAGATTACACAGCATAACGCAGACGCTCAACACGCACGCACACTCACCCCTATGAACACACGTCTGAACCCTACCCCTATGAGCACCTTTCGAAGGGCGAGCCGGCAAATCTTTAAGTTCGAAGTCACCACTGGCGCCTACCACTTAATGTATATAGGAAAATCCCTGAAATAAATCAGGGATAAAGTGTCGCACCCAGAATTTGAACCCCGGGTGGGAGCCCCTAACCAATGACCTTTACCATTGAGCCATGAGCCCCTTGACCTACAAAGAGAATTATTAACATCTAAACATATCTCATGTTGTGTTTAATAAATTACATTATCAATACACACTTCTGCCTACATATAGGTAATATTTTTTTTTTTCTAGTGTGTATCACGGCTAAAAAGAAAAGAAGAAAAAATATAAAACAATAATGTTCCCCAAAATATTTCTCAATTTGGAACCTGTTTAGATCAGCCGAACACCTCACGGAGAAGACCTCACTCACAAGCAAACTCAGACTGAGAAAATTCTTTTTTTTTTTTTTTTTTTTTTGAAAACTAAGGGGAGTCTCCCTGATACTCTTAACCACACGAATAAAGATGTCCCGGACCCACAAGTCAGATGACGTGAGCACCGACTAAAAATCTCCAAAATCTCCATAGTCAAAAGACACGCTGTGTTTAGTTGGTAGGGAAAAGGGGTAAAAACCTCAGCTCAATCAAAGAATCGGAAAGCACGCTTCGCGCCAAAAACACACTCAAAAAGAATCGCCTCACAAGACACGCGAGACTCTACAAGACACGTTGAAGAAAACGAACTCTCTACACATGCTCTTTTTATAAAACCCTACCCCGAAAATTTCTCCCCTCACAAAGCAATCCTCCCACCGCACGCAACGCACCCGAGCTCCTCGACCTCGAGCCAGCCGTCGTCGCCATGGCGAGCAAGCAGGCCCGCCTCGCCCTCGTCCTCGCCGCCGTCGCCGCATGCCTGCTCCTCCTCCCCGCCGCCTCGGTCGCCACCGACGTCGACTACTGCAGTGAGTATCCCCGCTCCGTTTGGGTTCCTCGGCAGCGGATGGAGCTGCAGATTGATTTCGCAGCAGAGCTGTAACTGCAATCTGTTCTTGGTATATGACCTTGTAGGTAAGAAGAACTACCCGGTGAAGGTGAGCGGTGTGCAGATCGTGCCCGATCCGGTCGAGCCCGGCAAGCCTGCCACTTTTAAGATCTCCGCTTCTACTGGTATGGTTTGACTTCGTTCGTTGCAGCTCCCCTCCTTCGTCTTTATGCTCCGTGTTACTGATGTAGGAGTACTGAGTAGTTGGGTGTTTTATTCCGCGATGAATTTGGCATACGTACCTAGGACTACGAAGGGAATTAGTAACTAGTAACTACCGATCAAAAAAGTTTGTCGCAGGACTGACTGAATTTAGTTGAAATTTTTATAGATTATTTAAGTTTCTAGGGGTACTAGTACCTGTGGTTGCTGTTGCTGGCTGTAATTTCCTGTGCATGTCCTGCGCTACTGGGGATTGGGATTAGGATTCCTTATTACTGTACTGCTGAGGAAGTGACGAATTACCAGGTCATTTGGGGAACTTTGTGAGGTGTTGTTAGGTTGCAGGAGTAGCTGAAGACTTTCTTCAGTGAATTTGTTTATTGTAGTACTTGAGACCGTGAAAAAGAAATTAACAATTGGTGATGAACTTCGTAGAATTGTAGTAGTACTAAGTTCAATTGAATTTCGCTCATATGTAGCTTTGGAGCTGTAGTACTACCCTTGGTATTGCTGGCGTGCAACTGGACGCCGTTTTGTTCTGTTCATGTGCACGTGCAGAGTTATTCTTGGTTTGGTTTCTGCATGCCCTTGTGTACTTTTAGCTAATAGTTGGGGTGCTTATCAACACTTTTTTTGTTGTTGTTTGTAACTGCAAATGTCTCCCCGAGTGACTGACAACGTATGGATATAGGAACGTTCCATGTTATGCAAACCATGCTGGAATACTGTTGAGTCTTATGGGGTGTTAGCAGACTCAAAAGAGTGGCTACAGTTTTTCTTAAGACTACATACATTTGATAGTTCAAAGTCTCTGCATGTAGAGCTTTTCGGTATTAATTCACAGTCATGTACTCAACTATACTTAAAATAGTCCTTTGCATGACACCATCACGAAAAATAGTTATGAAGTTGTAGGATTGCTGGTTATGATATCTGTTGTTACCATAGTGAACCAAGCAGTAAGGTTGCTTGCTTTGATTTGTCCACGCCTCACATTAAGCCTTCAAAGGCTACAACAGGGATGAACACTTTGTCCTACCACTTGGCTTTGAGAAACAATAGGTTGCTAGTGCTGCCTGGTACATTGTTGAGAATGATTCGGCCATGTGTAACATTATCTTAATATGGCATATAATGTTTTGGTGTTCTCTGTTTATTGGTTCATATAGTTGGTAGTTGTGTGCCCCCTTCGAACAGAACTGTGGAATTTCCTTCTATGAAGGAGCATCAGGATAAAGCAAAATTAGTCACTGATTGCACATAAGAAGTACCATCTTTTACGCATTTCTGAAAAAGTAAAAAATATAATCTGAAGGATCCACTTAATTTAGTCATCTTTGTGTTCTGTGTCCTGCCCTTCACAGCCAGTTCCAATTCAAATCATTTGCCGACATGCGGACTCACTTCTCTTTTATGGGATGAAAGCCCTTGTCTATTTACATGGGTGAATCAAGTACAACAAGTCAGGTCAGAGCTTGTGCTAGAAGATTGGGCTCTGCTATGTAGATCCTCCCAACTAGGAAAGAAAATACGCATTGCTGACTGACTGTTGGAATGATCATGGTTACTAGTACGTAGCTAATCAACTCAGAGTAGGGTGGCCTGGTGAAAAATGCTGAAGATGCATCTGAAGTTGTGTTTTTACTTGACAAAACCAAGTATGGCACCTCGTCTATACTTTCACCAGAAATGGCTGAATGGTAGGGTCCTGCTCTCTACTACTATACCTATTACTATGGACGCTTCATCTAGCGCATACCAAATCAAGCCAGCCCGGGTATCATAGGAGACGGGGAAAAATTTCAGATGATGAACTTGCTAATGCAACTTATTCTACTAAATGCTAGAAGCAAACCAACATGCTAGAGACAAAACTAGTTGTTAGTTTTCTCGAATACTAGTTGTTAGTTTTGTCTCTAGCATGTTGGTTTGCTTCTAGCATTTAGTAGAATATAAGTTGCATTAGCAAGTTTATCATTTGAAATTTCCCCGCCTCCTATGATACCCGACTGGCTTGATTTGGTATGCGCTAGATGAAGCATCCATAGTAATAGGTACAGTATGAACCCTCTCAGCAGTGACCCCTCTCAGGCTCGGTAATGAATTGGAATGGTTTTAGAATGACTAGTAAATGATACTAATTCATCGCACCACTTTCTTTCTGTCATATACCATCTTGGAAGAATGTAGATTGCATTCATCGCGAGGGTCATTTCCTGAAGGAGGCTTGTACCAGCTCTTCGTCATCATAAATAGCAAACTAATCCTTGTTTATTACTCAGATTTTTCATTCTCTCATTCTTAGTTAACCATTTCATTCTATTTCTTCTGTGGTACTTTTGAGTTTTGAACAATAGATAGTTATAATTTCATATTAAGTGATTCCCGGTTTTTTATCTTCTTTTAGCACACACATGCATAC
This sequence comes from Hyparrhenia diplandra, assembly GCA_015847255.1. NCBI lineage: Eukaryota > Viridiplantae > Streptophyta > Magnoliopsida > Poales > Poaceae > Hyparrhenia > Hyparrhenia diplandra. Next base: position 67,454 of record JADLZK010005787.1, read on the forward strand.
AGTAGGCCATGAATTCCTATTTGTGACATCTAACTTACTACCATCAAACTCAGTTTGAATAATATCCTCCTCTTTTGATTTTTTGGAGTGTAGTAATAAAGATATTAGATTAATTTGTCCTCTAGCGGCACCATAGTAATATTCCACCCGTGATATGGTAAGTGCCACCATACTGGTATATGCAGAATATTTAGTCTCGTACTTGGTGGATCATCCAAATGTTGGAACTGGAGAAGTATTCAGTCTCACTGATACCAACTGTACCTGATTTATTTAGTTCTCAAAAGTACTTTAAAATAGCTGAATATGCATATGTGAGCCCTGTGACAAGTCAGTTACCTGCATCAATTATTTGCATGTGGCGTAGCTGCAGTGTGGTGTGCAAGAAATTCATGAACCTGTTTGATCAATCTTACTATTTATATAAAAAGACTCCACTGTTTGCATGCATTTTATTGATCGATGTTATTTCAAGTGTGCAAGAAATTTTATTGATCGATGTTATGATGGGAACGGGATCTAGGTTTTTTAGTGTCAAAACCATGCCTTTTATATCCTCACAGAAAGATGATGGTTTCCATGAATTTTCAGATAAAACCATTGAGAAGGGGAAGCTGCAGATCGATGTTAAATATTTCTTCTTCTATGTGCACTCGGAAACTCGTGACATCTGTGGAGAGACTTCCTGTCCAGCAACTGGTGACTTCGTGCTATCGCATGAGCAGACGTTACCAGGATTCACACCACCTGTGAGATTTCTGCACAGCCCTCATCACACATTTAATCTCTGTTGCACTTTCTTAGGACCTGACAGATAGCACACCTGATACTGCCTCTGATACATCGAATGGAATTTAGTATTACTGTATTAGTCAACTTTGTTCATTCACTGATGCATTTTGTGATTCTGCTCCATCGCAGGGCTCTTACACAATCTACATGAAGATACTTGGGGATGAGAACGAGGAACTGAGTTGCATCTCGTTTGGGTTCAGCATTGGGTTCATCGCCTCCAGCTGAACGCCTCTGAGCTGAGCACCAGAAGTATCCCATGGATGGATGATGTAATTATGTAAACCACTCTGTATCCTGTAACTCCCAGTGTCGAGGTCCATGTACGTACGGTTTGTGGGTGTCGCAGAACTGTCTTGTGTTCAACTAAGACGTTTTATCCAGAGTTGAACATCACAATAAAACAATGTCTGATAACCAGCATGAAATGAAACTCTTTGATGGAATATGTTTACATTTACACGCTGAACTGAAGCCGGTTGGTTCGAGTGGTTGCAGTATAGCCACAGGACATATGGAAAATCTGGACATGGACAGCTCAGATTTGCTGTTGTACCTGTCTGTTAGTATTGGTAAGGATGAGCAGGTTAATTCAGTTGAATTGTCATCCAGTAGGGCTTGTCCAACACAAAACTCAAATGTTTTGGTTATTTCTGCTGGGTAGTACAACAGAATTTTGAGAGGAGAAAAGTAGGACCTGAATTGGAACTCCGTTCTGCATCGCTGTAACTTTGTAAAGCCTGTGGCCATATACATTATTAATCTATAACATTTCACAAAAATTCATCCACGTGTAACATTATTATACATCAACAAGTCGTCGTATCACTTTATCAATGTATCATAATCATCGTGGTATGACTAAACTTTGTTAGAAAATGTCGCATGTGTATGTTATGTTATGTGTATATATATCCATGTCATTTTGTTAATGACTTTGAAATGGCTTGCACGCCGTCGTTGTTCCTAAACCGTTTTTAACAAAATGTTGGTGCTTCCGTTTCCTGCCGTGACCGACCTGACCTTTCAACGGCACGGTGCCAAGCCGTTAAAGGCGCGGCGCGCGGCCTCCCTTGACGGCTCCCTCCACCTCGCCCTTCTTCTTCCCCACCTCTCCTCCCCACTTTCCCCACCACCATCGCCAAAACCACACGCATCCAGAGGCAAAGCGAGGCAAGAAAGCGCCAGCCGCCATCAAATCGAGGTCTCAAGATTCTCTACCCCGAGCCGCCGACAGAGTCCATCCCATCCGCCCAGGCGCCGCCATGATCATCAAGACCCTCAAGGCGCGCATCCTGCGCGCGCTCAAGTCGTCCCTGCCCACGGTCGACGACGGCGCGGCGGGTTCCCCACCTTCATCCCCGACGAAGCCCGCCCACCACGGCTTCATCGACGCCCTATCCGATGACGCGTGCTTCTTCGACGCGCGGGAGCCGGATGAGACGCCGACCAAAGCGCACCACCACCGCCGGCCCTCCGCGCCGGAGCCACTGGACGCGTGGGAGCTAGTGGACCAGGACGTCCGCTCGTCCCCGTCCCCCTCCCCCCACCCCCAACACCCCGACAGATCCGCCTCCTCCCGCCGCCGCCGCCGAGGCCACCGACCCACTCCAGGGTTTCCCCCCACGCGTTGCCCACCAGGCGGCGAGTCCACAGTGGTTCTCTACACAACAACGCTCCGCGGCGTGCGTCGCACATTCGAGGACTGCAACGTCGTGCGTTCCCTGCTAGAGAACCTGGGCTTTCCGTTCCAGGAGCGTGACGTGTCCATGGACCGGGGGCTCCGAGACCAGCTGTGGTCCGTGACGGGGAGCGGGGCGCCGTCCCGCCGCGGCTCTTCGTGCGGGGCCGTGACGTCGGTGGCGCCGCCCAGGTCCTCGCGCTCCACGAGGAAGGTCGACTCGTGCCGGCGCTGGCGTCCTGCGGTGCGGCCGGAGGAGAGACGAAGGAGAAGAAGACGCGGAGCAGGTGCGGCGCCCTGGGGGGCTCAGGTTCGTGGTGTGCGGCGAGTGTGACGGTAGCCGGAAGGTGTTCGACGACGACGGCCGGCGGTGTCAACGGTGTAACGAGAATGGACTCGTCATGTGCCCGCTCTGCTAGCTTGTAGGCGGCGGCGGCGGATGAGCCCATCATCGGCCGCCCAATTAATCATCGATCGATAATTGTTACTGCTATGGTTAATTGCTCTCGTTTATGCTTGGGATGTGTGTGTTTGAGTGGTTGGTTTGTCAGGAACAGTGTATGTACATAAACCAGTTGGGAATTTGGAGCAATGTGTGATTGATTGTATATATGCTAGTTTAGATGTCCATGTCAAAAATCCATGCAAAATACACACATGTTTCCATCCATGATCCATGTACATACCTATCAATCAATCAATCAATTGAAACAGGTTTCCTGATCAAGTTTGGTGGATTGGTGATTGATGCTAGCTGCTCCTGGCACTAGACACTGATGATGACATCAAGCAAAGGTTTTTCAAACGAAATGAAATGAAATTGCGTCTGTGGTGGGTCTCAAATTTCAAATTTCAGGATGATGTACGTGAGAGGGTTGGGATTCTGTTAGTTGCCATCATTCTCCTAGGCATTTGAAAATGTTTGTGTTCCCCACACCACACCACACTTGTATATTTTCTGAAAAAAAAAACCACACACACACAGCTTTGGATTCTGCTGGGTTCGTTCGTGCGTGTGGTCCAGCGTCCAGGAGGAGCAAGGAGCCAAAGCAAGCGAGCATGCATCAGTCCTTTCGGATCAAAAGGAGGGTTACTACTGTTTCAGCAACCTTTTGCATCATTGCGCCGGCCGGCGTCAAGTCACTGAGATTTGCGTTTGCTCAACAAATCAAATGATGCACTGAACCCACCAAGTCCTAATCGTGTAGGTTAACTTTCGGGCCAGCGGCAATATAAATTAAATTAATTTGGGAAAATAAATAAATAATTAGAAAACCGCATCTTCTTCTATGATGATGATTATGAACCAAATCGTTGTGGATTGATCAAGTACAGAGCCGTATCCGATCCTTTTCGACCCCAAACGGACGGACACTGCAATACAACAAGACACGCGATGGACACTGCGTGAACATGACACGGCATGGCATCCCTTCATGTGTGTGGTGTTGCATCCGCATCGGAACCGTCGCCATCGCCATCTCTTCTCGTTTCGTGGGGGACAAGGGGCAATGGAACACGCACAGACGACAGGCATTGATGTTGGTGTTCATCATAGCTGACTGACGGACTGAGAAAGCTAGAAAGCCATAGGGAAGCAGACGGACACTCGCGCCAGTCGCCGCGGGACACGGCGGCGGCAACGCATGTGGGCGGCCGGAGGGGGGGACCAGGCAGGAACCGCCGGGGGTCGTCGTCGTCGCCGGCTGCCAACCAACGTGGGCACTTTCATCCTCTTTTTTTCTCTCAGCGCCAGTCGCCGCGGGACACGGCGGCGGCAACGCATGGGCGGCCGGAGGAGGGAGGGAGGGGACCAGGCGACGGTTATAGCGGGCCCAAATGGTCCACTCGGCCAGAGTCCAATGGGCCTTGCTAGCTGGATGGGCCCATGCTGGAGTAGCCTTCAACAGATCGCGATGGCGTGTGGTAGAGCATGCCAACCAGGAGTTACGTGGGCCAGGCTTTGTATCCCTACTTTTTTTTTTTTCTCTCTCAGCTGTGGGAGGGAAAACTACTTTTGGCTCTTCCCTCTGAAAACCGTTTTAAATACCTCTCTTAGCACCGGTTAAAATTATTTTTAAAGTGGTTACAATATTTTTTTTATTGAGAAAATATGGTAGGAACTTTAGATTGTGAAAATTATCTCTGGTCTGACGGGTTTTATAAAGATCCTAGCTGGGCAAAAAGTACCTCTGGTAGTCGGGTTTTATTAAAATAGATTTGACATACGATGATGTAGAGCTCGTGAAAGTATCTCTAACTTTTATTAATAACTAGACTTGGCTCTAGAAAAACGAGGAAATCGTGCACAAAATTTAGAAAAAAATTAGAAAAAAAAAAACATTTTATTAATTCAATGTCTCTAAACGTATTATGACAACTTTGCACATCGAAAACACGACGGTTCATGTGTTAATCTATATGATGAGACTCTGTCATAAAAGGCACCGAAGATGATGGTTCACACGCTCTACTCTCTATGGCCCCTGGTGGGAGTGGCGGGGATTTCCCTCGACGATCGAGATGGCATGGAACCTAAGAGTGATTAAGTATGAAATCTTACACCAAATTAAAAACTCTATGCTATTGACTACGAATCCAAAACAGGAGAGAGGCATAGAGCGAGTGTGGCATCCCATCTAGCCAAAAAAAATAACATTTTCTGTGAGGGTAAGAGTGACACTAGTAGCCACTAGCCACACAAAGAAGTAAATCTTTGCATCACGTGCACCTTAGCTAGATTGGTTCTTTCATCCCCTATAATTAAACTGGACGTCTACATTTCAATATAATTAAACTTTGGACGTCCTAAAAATTTCAATATCAAGTCAATACTACCGGCAATTATATATTAAAATATATAAATATTTATAAAAACTTTGACCTTTCCAAAGATCTTTAATTAGTTTTTTAATAAATTTATTTGGAGATACACGTATGTAGATGAAAAAGTTGATACCCATAAATGACATAACCTTTGGGACCTTTGTTCCGGAATTCTGGAATTATTGTCGTTCTAGCATCGGGACCGGTAACCAAGGATGGAGGCAAAGGACCCTGTTATCCCTACACAACTGCTGAAAAGTTGAAATAACATGCACATTCATTGCTCTACTTTCGTTCCTGACCACAGCTCTAGCGCTCCTGCACAGCTCAAACATCCAATGCTAGACTTGCTTTTCATTTTTATATTAGAAAAACGACTGGACGTCAGATGATTGATGTCTGTCTGAATCTGCTAGTCTGGGACAAATCTGCGGTTGGATGGTGTTGATTTCTGGGACAAATTTGGAGTCGTCAGTCGTAGAATGAATGCATATAGGAATTGTGACTTCTCTCTACTTTCAGCATGGTCCATGAAAAAAAAAAAAATTGACTTTGTGATAAACAACGGAGGGTGATTATATTATGAAAATCGTTGACAAGCATAAGGGTGATTATATTATGAAATCATCTTCTTATTATAGATAATAAAAAAATCCGTAAAAATCTCTTTAAGCTTTTTGCGCTCTGTCAGTCAGTCGGTCAACGCTCAACGGGCAGTCAGCTAGCTGCTGGCTGGCTCGGCAGGGCAGGCAAAGCGAAGCAAGCAACCGAAGCAGGCAGGAAGCAACCGTTGGCGAGGGCGGCGCAGTCCCACCTCACACATTCCACACCGTCTGGGCCCTGGAGGCATCTCCCTCTCCTCTCCTCTCCTCCACAGCGCCACCGCGGCGGGGGGGCGGCGTGCCTTTACAAATCCGAGGGGCGTGAGGAATTCCGCCGCGTCGCGTCCGCCCTCCCATCCCAGAGCAAAAACAAAAGCGACAAGCCGGGAGGAGAGGACCCGGCGACAGCTCACTCGCGTGCGTGCGCCACCCATCCATCCATCCATCCCCCGACCTCAGATCCCATCTCGCGCTCGCGCGGGCGGGCGGCACATGGCCACCGCCGCCACCGCCTCCCACCCGGCCTCCGCCTCCACCTCCGGCCGCGACGACCTCGCCGCCTCCTCCTCCTCCCCCGCCGCCGTCTGCCTCGTCCCCTTCAGGTACCCTTTCCCTTCCCTTCCACACTCTCTCTATCTCGCTGGGAGCTGCCGTGTCTGATTGTTTCACATTGCGGTGCAGGTGGTGGGCGCGGGGTGGGGGAGGAGGAGGCCGCGGGCGGTGTGCAGTACGCGGCCACCGCCGCCGCGTCGCCATCCTACTACGGCCTCAGGCTGCTCCACAGCTTCCTGCACCCGGATCTCGTCCTCCGCCTCGAGCGCGGGGAGTGCCGCGCCGGTGGTGGCGGAGGCGACGGAGGCGGCCGCAGCTACGCGCTCGTCCCGGCCGACGAGCTCTCCAGGGCGCTCGCCAGGTGAGCTCAGCTACTACCTCCTCCGCGGCTGCCTCCGGTTTTTAGGGGAATAGGGTGGGGTTGACATTTTGATGCACTAGCTAGCTCAACGGCTGCTCAATCATTCCCGTTCCCGTAGCAGCGTGATGTGATGTGATGGTGTAGCTTGCTGCGTTTAGGTTGCATTGTACTGAACCAGGCAATGATTGATTTGTATAGTAGTAGATTCAGCTGTAGTTATCAATCGTAGTAGTGATTGTAGCGGCAAGTGGATCTCGTCCTGACACCATTTCGAGTTGTGATCAATCAGGCCTTAAGGTTTCAGTGTTCACACGTGGTCTCTAGCAAGTGTCTTAAGCTCGAATAGACTTCCACAAGTCCAGGCTTGGCCTGCAGCACAGATCAGATCTAGGGCATGAGTTTTCAGCATTGTTCATGGGAACCCTGTCATCATCTAGATGGGCAAGGTGATACCAACTTGCTAGGGAGACTAGGGCGTGCGTGTCGGAGCAACTCCTTTATTAGTTACTAACTTGGCGTGTTGTGTGTATTTTCGACACGTGTCCTGCCGTTGCTAGTTTTGCTAGAGTTGCAATGCACGACGAGCGATGTGTTGATGCCAAAATAAAACAGGACCATTGCTTCTCGCCAGAATGCTCATGCACAGCATACCGCTTGTAGTTAAGGCATGTAGTTATTGAACTCGTTTTTTCTTTTAAAATGATTTTGAATGACTTTTGATAAAGCCTTGGCTTGAAGTAGGGTTTCAGACAGTTCAGGATTATGATAAATAAGTTTATGCCAATTTCGAAGAAAGCTCAAAAGAAAAGTACAGCTGGCTCGTTATCCACCTCTGTGCAACACCGTTCAGGTCTAAGGCACAAGCATTCAGCATTGCTTATGGGAAGCCTGTCATCCTCCAGGGGGGCAAGGTGATGCAAACTTGTCAGGGAAACAATGGCGTGTGTATAGGAGCAACTCCTTTATTAGTTGCTAACTTGGTGTGTTATGGGTATTTTCGACACGTGTCCTGCCATTGCTAGTTTTGCCAGAGTTTCATGCACGACAAGCGGTATGTTGATGCCAAACTAAAACAGGACCATTGCTTCTATCCAGAATGCTCGAGCACAGCATACCGCCAGTAGTCAAGGCATGTAGTTATTGAACTCGTTTTTCTTTTAAAATGGAAATGGCCTGATTTGAATGACTTTCGACTTCGCCTCAGCTTGAAGTAGGGTTTCAGACAATTCGGGAGACTATGATAAATAAGTTTATGCCAATTTTGAAGAAAGCTCGAAAGAAAAGTACAGCTGGCTCTCGTTATCCACCTCTGTGCAACACCATTCAGATCTAAGGCACAAGCATTCAGCATTGCTTGTGGGAAGCCTGTCATCCTCCAGAGGGGGCAAGGTGATGCTAACTTGTCAGGACGACCATTGTGTTGATGCCAAACTAAAACAGGACCATTGCTTCTATCCAGAATGCTCAAGCACAGCATACCGCCGGTAGTTAAGGCATGTAGTTATTGGCCTAGCAAATTTTGTTTTCAAAACCTTACATGTTTCACATGCGGCATGATGAATGTTTCTGCATAACATGAAAGTCATGCACTTAGGTTTCTGCTGTGTTACTTTTGATCAGATTGTTGTTGTTCTCTAGACAGGCTGCAGATCTGCTGCAATATTTGTGTAAACAAAGTCGTGAATGAGATTGATTGTCCTGCTTCGTGTTCCTTGATGTTCTCAATTTTACCTCATCGGTCTCACTATGTGGCTGCATTAAAAAAAAACATCAAACATCAGAATCTATAATCCAAGGGAGCCCATCGCTTTGTATCCTCACATAGAATACTTTTGCACACACTGGTTTTCACCGCAACATGTATGCCTATTTGGTCTGCAATTTTCATTAATTGTTGGTTTGTACTGCTTTGTGAATAGGAGCATTGGTTGGGTTCGACACACAGATTATCTCATATTCTCATTATATGTTTATTTGATAAGGTGGAAGCACCCTTGAGTATCCACAAATGAGTATACCACTATACCCTCATTTGTGGAGTCAAATATTTCTCTTCACTGTGTTTGACTTGAAATCAATTTCCTCTCCAGTGATATATTCAGCTTTGTAGAAATTAGCTCTATTACTCCATAACTTATGTAACATAATGCTCTCAGATATTTGATCAATGCTTGTACCTTGGCCCTTTGCATGTGTTTCACAAATGCTTTGTCATTTCTTTGCCAGGCAAAACTCTGGTTTGGGTTTACAAAATAAGCATTCATTTGCTGGAGATAGTGCTGGTGCTTATCCTTTGGTGCTTAGGATCTCTGTCCGAGAAACAAGTATATTGACACTGAAGATCAGCAAAAAGGTACCATACTTGACAGGCAATTTGTGGCTCAATTAATTCCTTCTGTTGATAGTACTTACGCCTTTAATTCTGCTTCAGGACAATCCAGTTGAGAATTACAAACGGGCTAACAAGATTTTTAATGTTGATTCTCAACCAGTATGTTGCTGTTCACATTTCCAACTTTGGAAATACACTTCCATTACTGCTGTTTACTTAATGTTTCTTTATCCAGGTTCATGTTTGGGATTTTTCAGGGCAGACAAACCTAATATTAATGAATGAATGGAATAGATTACATGACAGCTGCCATGCAGATCAAGAGGTAGTATCAGTTGCCACATTTGATCCCTCTACTGTTTTTTTTTATAAAAAATTCATTTCACTGGAATTAATTTAATATTTGGAGATGATATTGATTCCTGTTTTTATCTCATACACGACCTAATATTTTCTTGCCAGATGTACTTATCTTTTTCATTTGTGCATGCAGAATCTTCTGGAAGTGCAAGTCTATGCAATGTCTGACTCCTTAACATCCAAAATTGGTGGTGATATGAATTCTGATTCGTCCTACAGAAGCTTTGGAAGAGCTGGTTCTATGGGGTTAATAGGATTGGAGAATCTTGGAAATACTTGCTTTATGAACAGTTCAATTCAATGTTTGGCTCACACACCAAAGCTTGTTGATTACTTCCTTGGTGATTATGCCAAAAATATAAACCGGACTAATCCATTGGGATTGAATGTATGTAGATTTCCTCGTTAAAATGCAAAAATTTATTGCAAACGTTCAGATAATTGTTTGCTGACTTTTCCATTAACTAGGGTGAACTTGCTTTTGGCGTTTGGAGAACTGTTGAGGAGCTTATGGACTGACAGAAAACCTATTCCACCTCATCATTTCAAGGAAAAAATTGCGTGTTTTGCTCCTCAGTTCAGTGGCTTTAATCAGCATGATTCACAGGAGCTTCTTGCTTTTTTATTGGATGGTCTTCATGAAGATCTTAACCAGGTTAAATGTAAACCGTATGAAGAAGCAAAAGATGCAAGTGGCCGTCCTGACGAAGAAGTAGCAGATGAGTACTGGAGTAACCATCTAGCTCGAAATGATTCTGTTATAGTTGATACATGCCATGTAAGTTTGAACCCCCTGTTCTTTAAACTCCGTTCATCCTGAAATAGTGACATATTTGATATTTGGAGTTCTTTCGTGCTTGAAATCTCATATCTGTCAATTGATCTCACAAACTAGAGATATGTCATTTATTAAATACTGATGGAAGTGACCATATTCTATTGCACGGACATTTTTGCAGATCTAAAAACCAATCAGGGGTAGGGATTAAAACACTTAGTCAATCTGTAGTTTTTACCAATTAAGAGAGTGCATAACCACAGTATATTAAGATTTCCTATTCGAGAAAAGAAAACATAGAAACATCCTCATTGAGATGTTGGCTATTCATTTTATTTTCTGTATTCTGTTGCCACTTGCCACTACGAGGATGCACCTTGCTATTTTGTTGTCACATGGTGAAACTATATATTTTATGCAGTGATAGTTCAATGTGCATCCTTATATGTGCATGTTGTTAAATAAACTCTTCTGATTATCTTTTGCAGGGACAATACAAATCTACATTGACTTGTCCTACTTGCAATAAAACATCTGTCACATTTGACCCATTTATGTACTTATCTTTGCCTGTGCCTTCGACGGCAAAGAGGGTAATGACTGTAACAGTTTTCAGCACTGATGGTAGCAGAGAGCCATGCTCATATGATGTCAGTGTGCCAAAATTTGGGACTCTTAGTGATCTTGTTCAGGCTTTAAGCATTGCTTGCGTACTTGGAGATGATGAGATCCTGCTGGTTACGGAGGTATGATTTCCCTAGCTCGTTGCCCCTTTTGAATTTTTGCAAATTTTCAGAGCTATTTTAAGCAATAAAACTTCTTTAGCTCTTTGACTTACTAGAACTGACATTGCAGGTCTATAATAACTGCATCATTCGATACTTGGAGGAGCCTTCAGATTCAGTTTCATTACTGAGGGATGGAGATAAACTGGCAGCATACCGTCTACCCAAAAGACATGAGAAATCCCCCCTTGTAGTTTTTACACATCAACATTTTGATGAGTAAGCACGCCCCAATTTGGTGTACAGTGATGCAATTTGCCTTTCATGACCTTTATGTATTCTGTTAACATTGTGTTTACCTGTCATTTCATCCAGGCACCCTAGTGATGATAATTTAACTCCACAAATGAGGGAGTTTGAGGCCCCACTTTTGGCAGCCCTTCCAGAGACAATTAATGGATTATCCCTTCGGGATATCTATCTAAAGTTGTTGAGTCCATTTCGACTTTCCAACGGGGCTAGTTCACTTAATGTTTGTATGGGGTCTAATAGTGACTCCATCGATCTGATGGATACAACGTCTTCTGATTCAGGCAGTAATAATTTTCAGAGCAGCCAATTGGAAGACAGCCCTGAAAGCAGTCACTGCAGTGCTAGTGAATGTGAAATAAAGCAAGGACCTGATGATTTATATGATGGGGGTGCTGGTTCTAACAAGGAAGCACAGATGGAGGAATTTGAATTTTATTTAAAAATGAAAGGGGTGACGGCCAGCAACAGAAGATGGAAATTAATGAGCTCGATTTACTTGAGACAGCACCAAGTCGATTGCATGTGAATGTCCACTGGCTACGAAATGCTTCAAGAAATTATGCTACCTCAATGCTGAACAATCTACCTGAGATTCACAAGCTTGAGCTTATCCCGAAAGGAACTGAAGATTCTGTTGCACTACATGGTTGTCTGGAAGCCTTTCTAAAAGAGGAACCATTGGGGCCAGAGGACATGTGGTAAGTGTACCTTGTGGGACAAGCGTGCTGCTTTTTGCTTAACTGTTTCCAGAATAGCCTTCTTTACAATCTTCTTTTCTTAAACAGAATCATTGTTGCACCACTCATACTGCAAGTATTAAACTCATTTCACATTCAAAATATCTCCCCAAAACTTGATAGCTATGCAAAATATCAATGTGGTACCCTAGCGAGTGATTCCAAACTGATAGCGTACTGTTGGTTCATTATTGAGTCCCACTTTATTCTGTGCTTGTTTATCAGGTATTGCCCCTGCTGCAAGAAGCATCAGCAAGCAATGAAGAAACTGGATCTCTGGAGGCTGCCAGAAGTTCTGGTGATCCACCTCAAAAGGTTCTCCTACACTCAGTTCACAAGAAACAAGCTGGAGACATTCGTTGACTTCCCCACCAGCGATTTGGATCTGTCATCCTACATCGCGGACAAGAGCAAGCAGCCAAGCAGCCATTATCGCCTGTATGCTATCAGCAACCACTACGGAAACATGGGAGGCGGCCATTACACCGCCAGCATCTATGTGAGTCCCTCTGCTCTGTTGTATGCTGCCGTCAAATCCCTGTCCATGCCGAGTCCTTAGATTATTTTGATTCCTTGATTGATGATCAAGGTTGGTTGGCTGATAAGGTGTCTTTTCTGTAGCATGAGGAAGGGAAGGGATGGTATAAGTTCGATGACGACTATGTGACTCCTATGAGCGAAGACAGTATAAAGACCCCGGCTGCTTACGTTCTGTTCTACAGACGAGAGTGACTGAGGATACAATACAAGGGCATTTTCTGCAGGTGGTTTTTGGTTGGCAACTCCAGCTCCAGTCTCCAGATCAGCAGGCATACACTGCTGCTTCAGGCGTGTCTGAGTTTTCTAACATCTCGGCATTTGAATCTCTCAAGCCACATTGACACCTACCAATGATACAACAGCATTCTGTACAGATTCATCTGCCAACAGGAGAGAGAGATCCCAAAGAAAGACCTGGCTAGCTGATGCAATATTCTTTTTCCCCCAGCCCACAGTATTTCTGATATGTTCATTATTCTTTTTCCCCTCAGCTCACAATATTCTTATGTTATATATGGGCAGTACATGGACCAGACCCCCCAACATTGTAAGAATCCCTCCAACTCCAACCGGTGATCCACATCACCATCATTCACCAGTAAAGAAAAGGTCAATGGGTACATTTCTTTTGTCGCCGAATCGGAGCCGGCGATGTAACCGTTCTGTAAATTTAACTGCCAGTGTGAGTCGTGAGTGACCAGTCCCCGTCCTGATTGGGTGGGCGTGCGCCGTGCGATCGCGACGCCACAGCTGCTCCCCCCGTGCTGTCTCCGTCCGTCGCCTCCGCCCGTGAGCCGGCCGGCCAGTCGCCAACTCGCCGGAACTGTCCCTGGCTTCCGTCGGGTCAGCTCGACGCGGACGCGGCGATGATTGGAGTCGTGGAAACCCGATGGCTTTCCGGACCAGCGGCGGTCGATGGGTGGGTTAGTTATCTCCGCGATCGCCATGGACCATGACACGTCGTGTTCCCTGCTCGCCCCTGTTTGACAGGTTACACGAGGTGCCTGCCGTGGTCACTGGCCGCTGTTGTTCTGTTCGCGAGTGTGGTTTGACAAAAACGAAATGATTCTGCCCTATCCGGGAGACCATCTGCCAAGACTGCCATGACACGGTCCCTTCTCTCCCCTCAAAAAAAGTCCGCCGGATCGGACCAGGTGGGATGAGCATGGGATGAGCATCGGCGTCTTTTTGGGCGAGGCGTTCTGTGTCTGTGGGACACCGGCTGGCTGTCGCCTCGGAGCGACACGCGTCCATGGCTATGGTGGGTAGATACAGACTATAACGAGCAGCAGCACAACACCCCTCCTTCTATCCTCTGCATCTTGTTCCTGCTGCTGGGTGTGTGTGTGTAGCAGTGCTTAATCTATCTATCCATGGTTCCTTGATGGGTATCTATCTATCCGATTCGAGCACCTGCTAAACAAATCCAACTGCTGCTGATCCAAACGCCTTCTCGATATCTATCTAACCTGGTGGTGACATGATATGACACACATGTAGGTTTGTTTCCACGTGCAACAATGATATAAGACCCTATTAGTAATAGTGATAATGATGATAATACTCTATAATGTGCGTGCCCTGCTGTTTGTTTTTGGTTTTGGTTTGTGCACGCAACGAAAAGGGGAAGATCGAGTACTGGAGGATGGAAGAGGACACCTCCTTTCCTGTGGTGTCTGCTATTTACTGTAGGATCCTAGCAGGAGCCGGCCGGGGCCTGGATTTGCATACACAAAGGGTGGAAGGCAGAATGTGTTGGTCAGGGTCAGGTCGGTGGATGATTGGATTGGACCGGATCGAATAGCAGACCAGATGCCTGCGAGGACGCCGGGGAGGCGGGGACTGGCCTGGCCATCCGCCATCCCCACCCTGATGTGCGATGTCTGATGTCTGATGCGGGACGGACCCAGCATGCTCCGAGCAGGAGTAGTAATCCATGGCCATGGGCGGAAGCCGAATGGCATCTGCTACCTCCGGCCACAATATTGGACATATTGGACAGGGCTTCTCCAGGAAGATATGAAGCAACAGGTCGTCAGTGGCGCTGAGGTGATCAAGAAGACGGCTCTAAGCTTTCACAAACAACAGCAACAAGCAGAGGGTCATGACAAGCAGCTAGCTCCGTATACAAACTGATGAAGCTTGGCGTCAGAGAGGCAAGACGGTGGTCAAGAAGAAGAGTTCTGATGGAAATCGCGGTCGCTGTGGAGATCTTGACGGTGTCAAATCTCATTTTGAAGATAGATTGTCTCTTAGCTTTTGCTGTCAGCTTTCCTGTTTCTGTATGCACTTATTAGCTCTATGAATTGCGTTGTTATGTGTAAGGGTGCCCCCCAACTAAGTTCCCTGGGCGTTCGTGGTTGGGGGGTGGGTAGCTTTTTCTTTTATCAACTGGAACGAGATGGTGCAAAACTTTGTATTTTCGTTACAATCGTAATGAAAATCGGTCTTACCGTTGTGGAAAAAAAACCTCCGGCCACAATAAAGCAAATATACCAATAGTGCTACACTTAAAAGAACCTAAAGTTTAACTGTTTATATAATATAAACTATTTTTTTGAACAAAACAGTTAAATTTAAAGAACTGAAGTCTTCTGTACAACAAGCTCAAGAAACAAATAAGGTAAAGAAAAAAAATCAAAAAATTACAAAAAGAGGTTTATCCATTGATCTAACTTAATGGAAAGGGTTGGTTTGGCCCTGAGCTTAATCATGGCCAGCTCTTTCCTGAAAGCATGCTTGACTGAAGTCAAAAGAATATTGGAGAAGTCTGAAGATGCAGTCATTCCTTGCTTCCCAAATGGCCTAGAACATGGCAATTATGATTCTCATGGCAACTGAACACTGAAGATGCATTCTAAAAGCCATAACTGAATTTGGAACATCAGACTGAATAACATTTGCTAAACCCAAAAGGTTCCAACAGGCCATAGCAAAAGGACAATGCAGGAAGAGGTGCTTTAGTGTCTCCAAAGGATTTAGATGACAGAGAACACAATTGTAATCATCAATTGACATATTCCTTCTTTGTAAGATGTCCCTGGTACTGAGTCTATCTTTGAGGACCAACATAAAAAAAACTTTCCTCTTTGGTTGACAAGCAGATTTCCATAGCCACTTATAAACAGGGGAGACAACTATATGACCAGTGTCTGACATTGATGTCGGCTGAAAAAAATTATTAACCTTAGTTTTGGCTTAAAACCTATAGATCATCTTCAATCTCTTTCTTTTATTTATCTCAGACAAGTGCTAATTGTCTAAATCCAAGGGGAAAAGGACATTGTTCATTTACTTGGGGCGATGGCCTAGAACATGTCTAGCTGGAAATGCCAGGTATATTTATACTAGGATTAATTCCTACGCTCAATCCATTGTAACGAACAAGGTCCTAAAACTAATTAGTATTAGTAGATTCTATGCAACCTTTGGAGAATCACTTGATCACTACTACGACTTTGCATAGGAAGTTGGAGAATCACTTGATCACTACTACGACTTGCATAGGAAGTTGGTTGTTGCTTGAGAAATTGCTATCAGAGTTGATTTGCACCCCACCTTTATTTAGTACTCCGTACTGGATTTTGAGAGTAGTTATGTGGTTGTGAGATACCAAGGTGTATATCACTCTTAGAAATTGGAGTGTGAAAATGCTCATTAATCATGGTTCTTATCACAAATTGGTTGTGAAACTACAAGCTTTATTTGCGACAATTTAGTGTTATCAACCACATCCACTACTCTCTAGTTCTACAAAATTACATTTTCCCCAAAATGACTAATTCATTTTTTGAGAACTATACAATTTCGTGTTTGTGTATTACAAATGGGCCATGGAGACATTTAAGGCCACTTATTTGCACTACTACTATCATCTCATCTCGTGGACATAAACACATTGATACCTTACATATGATGATATTCATCACTAAAAAATAGTAAGTTCAAACCACCTACGTACAAATAGTTATGCATGCAAACAATGAAATAAAATCAATAGCATAAAAACCAAGAGACGGTATGAATCGAGATTCAAAATCTAACTTAGAATAATTCCAAACAATGAAACAAAATCAATAGCATAAAAAAGTGCAACAACTAATCCTAACCCAATGCAACAACTAATAATAATCGTAACCTAGCTAGTGAAAGGGCCTGGCTCCACCTCTACTTGGGTTGGAATTGACTTATTAAGAATGGATCACTGGAAAGGGTGATGGTACAAACCATTCTCTCTACCCTCAACATTTGTAGATTCCAACTTCAACTTAACTTCCTCATTGTACCATGCAACACACCACAAAAAATACTAGAGAGAAATAAATGAGGCTTTTGCATGTGTTTATTTGAAGAGGAGCAAAAGTTAGCTAGCTGTCTTAAAGTTTGATAATACAAAGCAAATGATTGCAAAGCTGCCTTTCAATTCCAAGTTAATAAGGAACAGTTAACCTTCTGCTAGCTCGATATATATTATATTTCACTACCACCGTACCGTTGCAGTCTTCCCAGTCCATTCACAAAGAGTAACAGTACACAACACAACTATGACAGCCCGGAAGATGACCGATCATGCACGCGGCGCTGCAACAGTGTGTGTCTCGTTGCCCCCAGCGTACGTGCTTGCCTGCCCAACCCGTGGTATGTATAGAGGATGTGTGTGGTCGGGTCGAGTACGTACGCGCGTGTAGTCGATCGTCGTAAAGTCGACGACGCTGGACAGGCAGGGGCCGGCAGGATTCACGGATCAGCACGGTCGTCGTCACTGTGCCCTGGTAGCTACTGCTCGATCAGCGTGGGCGAGCAAGGTCGCCATTCCCAATTCCGGGGGCGAAACAGGCACAGGCAGGGTTCTCCGTTCACGCCAAGATCTCTCGATCCCCTCGCTAGCTCTCGTCCAGAGCCCGGGGCACGGGCAGTGCATGCAGCTGCCCGGCCGGCCGACCGGCCTGCCATGGCCATTCTTGCCCCATTCTGCTCGCCACGCCGGTCCCTGCAGCACCAGATCAGATCGAAGCAGCGCAGTCAAGACACTATAGTAATACCATAGTACATATATGCACGCTTGATGACGCCATCTGTTTTGTTTCTTGCAATTGCAAACGTCAGAGAATTGCAATCACAGGCGTGCATGCATACTCCTATGGATTATTGATTGCAGGTCTCAGCTTGTCGTTCTAGCTAGTGTGGTGTAGTGTTAAAGGGACACAATGCGATGTGCCACTACTATGTGTGTGCCAGTGCTAGCAGCGATCTCTCCTTCAATTTCTTGTGTTCATTTTTTATGGACAAGTACATACTCCCTTTATCCAAAATTATATATATAGATGATCTTATAGAGTTTCTACAATCAACTTAAGTTCACTCCAGTAACATTGATGGGTTATTACACAAGAAGATATGGTGTTGTGGCAACTCTCTGATGAACTATTTCTTCTGGGAGCCTAAAGGTTTCAAATGATTATATGTTCCATTCTACTCTAGGAGTATTGGTCAAAAAGAATGTCATGACATCCTAGGCTTAGGCTAAGTCACTTTTTTTTTTTTTTTTTTCAAATTTTACTATGTTTATTGAAAATAGTATTAATATTTGTACCTACCTCCAAAGGGTATTATTTTGAAAATATATTTCATTATCCATCTAATAATACTCATAACAGAGTACTCTTTTGTATATATAAGTTGGTTAAAGTTAAAAAACGACTGACTTCCCACAGATTAAGAATGACATTAATTCGTACTAAGGCAGAAGGAGTACTGTACATCAGGAAAGTCGCCATTAATTTTTATATGTTAGGTAGGTTCTCCATGTAGTATAACAACTCAGAGCAATGCACAGACACACAGTTCCAGAAGAGATTGTAGTGCAAGGGGGTGGGGGTGGCACCAGGTTTATGAGAACTAGTGTTAGTTAGGCATCCATCTTGTCAGTCTGAAACCTGATGAGACGACGGACAGGATCCAATCTGTCCGGTTGAGGTGACATTTCCTGAGCATATAGGAATCGTCCAATCAGCCACGTACAGGCACATCCTGCCTTGCCTGCTGCCAGCAATGCTGGCATCGATCACTTGCACAAATTGCTTCAGGGACGCACATGGGTGCACCATTGGTGTGTTCCAAAGAGCATCTGTTCTTTTTTTTTTCCTTTTTATTTGATTTGAGTATATGTGTTTTGGAGAAAGCCACATGCATGGATCAGAAAGTTCCTACATTGTTTCACCTCGTCGTACACATATGTATATATATGAATGGTTGAAATGTCAATATACAGAGGATGAATCAGCTGCTAGCTCTCCTTAACTGAGGAACAAATCAACTAGACTCATACACAAATAATTGTTATTGTTTTCTGTTTTTTTTGAAAAGATATATAGATGTTACTGTGCGACACAACAACTTGGAATGCTGTATTGTAATGTTTAGGAAAAGTTTGTTCGATGACATGTCTGGTCTAGACCATCAAGAACCCAGGCCCAACAAGTTAAACAGTGCAAACCAATATAGAAATCTTATATATATGCAACAAAATCATGTTTGGTACATTATAAATAATTAAATATGATTCATTAGTTTCATTTTCTGAAATTTCAGGCAGTGGACGAATTGAGGAAAACATACCTGAGCATTGCCCCAAAATTTTAGCCAACACATCTTAAGATGTTGACATTAGATATTATAAAACTTTAGCCAACACATCTTACAAATAATTAAATATTATTCGCTTATTCGCTTTTGCTAGTGGACATGAGCAGAATTTCTGACCATTAGATGTTTTTGTGGCATGGTGGTCCAGTCCATTTATTTGTGCATATGCGCACCTGAGGTATCTCAATAACAAAGAAGCTTGACCGGTCTCTATGCATGTTTATAATTAAGCATATTGGCCTAATTGGATGTTTTCGTTCCGCAAGCGGTGTTATATATATGGTCCTATAATTTTAGTATAATAAAGCACTGCTAAACTCTATTAACCTTTATGGAGGAGTAACTTAGGCAGGGGTCTTATGTATATATTACTAGAAGAATACCCCGCGCGTTGCTGCAGGATTTTCTTAAAAATAAATCTATTATAATACATAGCTTGTGTAGATGTCTTGTATGTTAATAGATTAAAGATTTTTAGTATTTAGAGATGACATGAGTATTTTTTGTAATTAATAATGGATGACATGAACTTAGTGGAGAATGATGTGGACTTAGTGGAGAATGATGTGGACACCTTCGCTCGTCCAAGATCACTGATGATGAGTGGGTTGTACGATGCGCTCGCACCGAGGCGAAACATGAGAAGCGCGATCCACTTCCGGAGCGGACGGTGTTGTTGGTGGTGCTCGACAAGCTTGAGGAACGCCCGGTCCAGGCGCGGTCATGTACTCCTGTACCCGAGCTAGCGAGCAAGCTCCGGACGCACTTTGGCGATGTATGGCGTCATTCTCAAAAAAAAAAAAAAAAAAAAAGTAAACCGATGTATCTTCCATTAGTTTCATTTTCTGAAATTTCAGGCAGCGGCGGTGCCCCTAGCCAACACATCGAGATCTTCCCCATGATGCGGCTGGTGCATGGGCTGCACCGGTCCATTTATTTTGCATATGCGCACCTGATTCTCACCTGGAGCCGTAGCTACGGACGATCCATCCACCCACCCTCGTCGGCGTATATATTACCAATTGTTTAAGTTTTTAGTACATCCGTACCGCGCCACCGTTGAGGCCGGTGATTCTTGTAAGTGTGCTTTCGTCCACTACGGCCAATTGTTTTGGCTAATGTGAGCGACGTGTAAAAAACTCTAGCTTCCCTTAATAGAATATGTGCCAATGGTACGGTTTCGGAAAAAAAAAATGTGGACACCTTGCATGAATAGATAGTACTCACTTAGTGGGAAATGATGTGGACACCTTGCATGATGAGAGAATTCATCTAGTGGGGTTTATCTTTATAAGAGTTATTAGATTATAGATCAACAAACATAGCACAAGATATGATATAATTTAAATTGATGCACATTACACAACGTTACCTAGAAATATGTTTAATAGTAATGTTTCAGAGATCAGTTTTCCCTTCTTTATTATCCTGATTTGCCAATGTAACTAATGGCTTAGGTCAGTCATTGTTCCTTCTAGCCTTTTGGATTGACAGTGGCAATCCCATATTGCCGTACGTTGTGCATGCTCATTGTTCAACGTCATATCAGTAAACTTAAAGTGCATGAGTTACTCTCATGTCCATTCATCTACAGCTTACCGTCACTTTCAAACTCACATATACAAGTCCTCACACATCACGATCGATATACAGTTGAATGATTTTACTTCACAATGGCAGTTGATAGACACGGAGCGTGATGAGTGCATCCTGTCCAGAATATATGCTGATCTAGTGTGTACCAAATGCCACACTGGAATATAGGAATATTGATGGAGATCTAGGAGTTGATTCGCACAAGCTCAATCTGTACTGCGCTTCACAGTTAAAAATATACTCCGTTTGTCCCAAAAAGAGGATCATTTTAGGTTTTTCAGTCACTTTGTTTGACTATCCGTCTTATTCAAATTTTTTATATAAATATTATTTATTGTGTTATGAGCTTTTTTATCAGTAGAGATACTTTACTAATGATTTATTTATTTTATTATCAATATAATTTTTTTGAATAACGACACTCTTTTTGGGACGGAGGGAGTACTAGCTACCAGAAGATATCCACCATTCAATTACTGAAAACTACACCCTTCGCCCCATAAATAAAAGTCAATTGTTGACTTCTACAATTCTTGTTTGACAGTTCGTCTTATTCATAAAATTTTAAGAAACTTTAGTTATTTTGTTATGACTTATTTTATAGTTATAGATACTTTCATAATGATTTATTTATTTTATTATTTGTATAAACATTTTAAATAAAATGAATGGTCAAACAAGAATTGTTGAAGTTAAAAATGGACTTTTATTTGTGGGACGGAGGGTGTAACAAACAGCCAAAAGGGAAATCTGATGACAATAAAAGTGACACATCCAAGCCACTAACGGTAACGCAGTGAAGTAAACAAAGTCCCCAACAGAATTCTTTAGCTCATTGGATAATCTTGATGATATCTGCTACCAGTACCACACAAGTGATCCTCCATGGAAGTCCCAAGCGACTAGCAGCTTGTTGTCACATCAACATATTGCCCGCCCATTGGTTGCTGTAGCCTGTGGCTTGATCTTTCCAACCTCTTGCACTAGATCAGCTGCACTGTCCTCTCCTCCCACAAGACAACCCACCGAACACCTTTTTTCCTCCTCCTGTCCCCATTCAGGTTATTATCCTCTCTCTCTCTCTGTCCCTCCCTCTTTTTCTTGGTATCCTTCTGTTGCTTCCTCCACAAACCTCTTTCAATTCCACCATAGCTAGACGACGACGACGACAAAGGCATCACCGAAGGTCAGAGGAAATTGGGCGAGCTACGCCCTCCATAATCTTCCATATATAGGGCACAGGAGGCATATCACCTTGCTCTCATTCATCATCATATCGCCTGCTGGCTTTTTGCTTTCGTCCTCCCCTCCCCTCCTTCTAGATCTCGCCTTCGCGACGACAGCGGGTTCGTTCTTGGAGATCGAAGAAGAAATGTCAGCTCAATTTGCATCCGAGCATGCTTGCTATGTCAACTGCAACTATTGCAACACTATCCTGGTGGTATAGTCTCTCTCTCTCTATCTCTCTCGATCTGCAGCGAGTTTCTTTTCGTTTTTTTCCATCAAAGCTGTTAGCCTATGGCGATCCTGTTCATGTGCTCTCTCTCTCTCTCTCTCTCCCCAGCATATGGTGCTCCTGTTCAAGTGCTCTGCCAACCATATAGCTATGTTTTCTTTATCCTACAAAAAGTCTTTTCTACTCCCTGCTAATTAACCTGATCCAAAAAAATTGGCATCATGAAATATGAAGGGCAAACAGGAGAAATATATATACTATACATATCTCTGTACCTTCCCGGACCAAACAGCATATATAATTATTCTTTCCCAGCTTCCAATTTTTTGTAACAAAAAAGGCGTGTTAGTTAAGGACACCTTTTACTATAACAGAAAAATGTCCGCTTCAACATCTTCCTTATATATATATTTTTTTCTTTTATACACATATCATTTATTTCTTGAATGTAATTTCATTCACTTTTTTAGACCCCCGTACCATGTAAACTGATCCAACACTAATATATGTTCCTCTTTGTTCACTAGCTAGTTAGTAGTTGCATATACTACCCTCAAACAAATCTACAACCGAAGATGCAACACTAATATATATACATGATAGTCTTTCATATAGTTTGACCAAAACAATAGGTTTTCTGGGGTCCATGATTTCAAGTAATTTCATCTAAACTTAGATATTTTGGGAGGGGACTTCCATGGCGTGCATGAGCAGGCTATTGTTTTTTTTTCCTCCTGTTTTGCACAGCGTTCTTGTCTATCTATAGCTTACCCATATACCATCAAATAACAAACCGGCCATATCTTCATGGGTTTCCTGACAAAATGATTTCTGGCACTCAACTTTACATGCATGCAGATGCAGGGGACGATTAAAGCCTCTTTAACAACCATTGCTTTAGTCTCCCATGCGATAATACACCCAGGCCTGCAGTACTGTACCCTTATTATCCGCTAGCTCTATTATTCGAGTTTATTTCATGTCTGAATTAGGAGGAGTGTTTTATAAGATAATCAGTCAGTAAAACAATTGTGGATGTGGGACGACAGCGAGCGTGCTTCCCTCTCATTCTGCACATGTGCAGAGAGAGAAGTGGATCTGCTGGTCATGTCATTTTCCCCCTTTCTTGATGTTTGCGCAGGTGGGGGATCTAGCTAGGTTTCTGTGTATATATCCATGATGTTCCGCTGAAAGAGGAGAGGGTGACATCAACTTTTAACTGTAAAGATGCCACTTTTCCACCATTATATTTTACATATATTGTATATTACATATGCTCATGCATGTTACTCCCTCCATCCCAAAATAAACGACGCTATGGGAGCGCGTGCGGTCAAACTTTCTCAACTTTGACTAAGTTTGTAGAAAATACGTGCAACATTTAAATCTTTAAATAAATTTGTTAAAAACTAGACTTCAAGATCTTCCCGATGATACTAATTACTTAACATAAATATTTATATATTTTAATTATAATTGCCAACATTTTGAAAACGTTGACTCCTCGAGGCGAGAAGGTCTTTTATTTTGGGACAGAGGGAGTATATATATTCACACACATGCATCAGCCTGCTCCCTGCTCATATCCATATGCTGACATACCCTCTCTCTCTCTCTCTCTCTCTCTCTCTCTCTCTCTGGTTTAGACCTGAGGTGTGAGAGAGGAGGATCGATATGCAGACAAGCATGAAACTGTTATAGGTTACCTGCAGCATCGATCTCCTGGCAGCGAGGTACCAGTAGCTAGCACTCGAAAGGTAGACACTTGAAAAGGTGTTGCATGTATAGCCAAAAGACGACATGGATGTGCATCAAGGCATGGTTCAACTTTCATATCGTCCAAATTCACCTGGCACTGCCACACACTGGATCGGACCATGCACTTTGGTTTACCCTTGCTCCTAACTAGCTCCTAATCTCACTGCAGGGAGAGCATTTCAAAAACTGTTTTGAACGTACGGCCATTATATCTACAGACGACCGTTCAATTAGGCCATATATATATATATAGATCTCATGCAGCTAATCAACCATGTCTAGCGTCAAACATAAATTTTTACTTCGAGGATAGAAATACTATGTGGTCGAACACTTTATTTGTAGGGACAGCTCAGTAGAAGACAACAGTGTTTTATATATGTATTCTGTTGTGTGCTATGGAATTCCTCCTGTTTCCCCTGTATTAGTTATTTATGGACAAAAAAGTTACTTATGGATGCATGCATGGAATAATAATTTTTAATATAAATAAATTCATGGATGTATGTGTGTGCATGCAGGTGAATGTGCCAAACAGTTGTTCCCACAACATTGTGACTGTCAAATGTGGGCATTGTACAATGGTGCTCTCTATGGATCTCAGTCCCTTCCACCAGCATGCACGCACTGTTTCAGACAACCAGGTGCATTAAGCAGTTCTAACTTTTAACTGCAATAGTAAGTTAAGACATGAATCAACTAGATTTTTACAGAAACAATATAATAGTGATAGATCCTTGTTGTTGACATATAGATCGATACTCAATCATACTTTTATTATTCAGATCTCACACATCATATTCTATTTTATTTGGATGTTGCATCCAAGAATATTTTTTTTATTTACATATAATAAATTGATTGGTGGACAAATCATATTTTATCTGGAAGAATATTGCACTTTATTACATGGATATTTGTTTAGGTTGTCCAAAACAGAGGGTTTCAATATAACAATTTTGGGAGCTACGAGCAAGCCTCGTCAAGAAATCTACGAACGCCTTCCATGTATCCAATGTCAAACAATCAGCCACAAGTGCCACCAATACGCCGTATGTCTTCTCACGATTGCCAGACCACAAAGATAATATAGCTCTCATGCTCATATATATATGTATCTATTATATGTAGAAAGTTCAAGCATGTCATTGATTACCTCTTGTCGTCATTACTTTACTTAGCTTATCTATGGTCATCTCACTTCTCTTTGGCTCATTTCTATTCTTTCATTTTTCCAGCCCCAGAGAAGAGGCAACGTGTTCCATCAGCATACAACAGATTCATCAAGTGAGATTGCAAGCCACAATATAGTTTTTAATCATATGTAGTTAATCTACAAAACTTTGTAGCTAGAGTACAAACAAGATGCATTAGCCTAAATTTAAATTTAAGGAAACGTGAACACCATATGCATTGGATATTGGGACGTACTCAAACTCAAATCATGAGCAGGAACCAAACCATTTGAGTTATGCTCGGTTAAGTTCTCCAACTTGCTACAATAATTTGACAAATTTTCCTTTGCACCCTCATACAACCTAATTCTCTCTCTCTCTCTCTCTCTCTCTCTCTCTCTCTCTCATCCCCAAGTGTGCATGCTCTTGTCTTGGTGTGTATATCAATGAAATACCTCAATAAAAGGAAATTCTAAACTGATTAAAAAAAAGAAAGGAGGTACATAGTTTTCAACACATTCTTCATAAACATATAGCTGGTTTTCCTAAGAAAAATTATTTTGATTCCTTTTTAGTTTACACAAGTAACAAACTCAATAGTGTAACTCATACTACTCTTTTCATCGAATTCAAAATTTATTTTCAAAAATAAAAGTGTCATATGTTATTTATTCTTGTGATTTTTTTTTCTAAAGTGTAAATTACATTGAAATTCCCTTGTCTTTTCCATTTATTTTTGGGAAATAATTATTTCACTAGAAGAATACATCAAAGAAATGTGCTCTCAAGAAAAAATTTCATAGTTCTCTTTACAAAAAATAAATTGGTGCAAGTGACAAAATGCAGGGGAATCAAGTTTAGTATAATCTACAAATATATATGTAAAAGAATTTGTTGGACACTATGTTGTGTCCTTAAAGTAAAATTTGCAAATAAAATGTGCTTTTGTCTTTATAACATCATTCCATGTAGATAAATCACATACTTGCAGTTTTCACTATAAAAAATAATGAGTACAAGGTATTTGAGACAAAGCCAGAATCTTTTTTTGCATGAAAATTTCCTAAATAATAATAGTTTCATAAACCTTTTGCACACCAGACCTAATAAAAGGGATGTTGGGATTAGGATCCTAGATATGATCATCTTTTGATTGATAGAATTGTTGTAGAATCTATTGTAGGATCAATATCCCATCTATATATATTTTAATATAAGATTCCTAATGTTTCATAAAATTTAAACTTGTAATAATGATTTTCAAAAAGTAATTAAATTTTTTTAAAAAACTTGAGTGATCTTATTCATATTATTTTTAATCCACCTTAATTTTTAATAAACTTGAGTGTACTTTGCATTATTTTCCAATATTATTTTATTGCACCACTAAGGTGTAAAGTTAAATAGTAAATACTATAACAACTATGCTTTTTACTCTATATATTGGGAAAATATTGTGAAACAATAGTATTAGTAGATCCGAAACCACATAATATTGTAAATTCAAATATATAAATGACAACTTATGATTCCGGATGAATTGGTTAGTTCTATAAAATGATTAGCCTTGATTTAAAAATCTTGATTATTAATTAGTAGACGAAACAAATATAATTGATACAATATTTTTTCTAGAGAAAATATATGGATTCCTTAATTATTTTATATATGGGATATTTTTTTAAATTTTCATATGTTGTAGAATATATTGTAGTTGATTACCATTGTAAATCTTACGTCTCAACTTTAATGAGACCAAACATCTGATCTCATCCAAAACTTTTAGAAATTGAACTTATATACTATGAGCAATTAACTAGTGGCACTTTAATTAGTTCAATGCACCAACCTAGGCACGCAAATGCAATTTCAGGTTTAGTTTAGCTACAGTGATAGGTAGCTAATGTGATTTACATTTAATTAACTAAATTATCTTTATTTTGACCCTTTAATGATAATGTATGAACATTTACTCGTTATTATGGGCTGAAACTAATTATAACAAATTAAATAAGTTACTGTTCTATTTTATTCACATTTGGCATATTGTAAAAACCTCTTTCTCGACATTAACAGGGAAGAAATACAAAGGATAAAGATGAGCAACCCAGAGATTAGCCACAGGGAGGCATTCAGTGCTGCAGCAAAGAATGTAAGTTAAGTAACTTGCTCTAATTAAATGAACAAAACACAACTTGTCATACCTATGTATTTGCATGGTGATCACTAGTTATTAGTGAATGCACATCACCCATAAAAGACAGTAGTGCTACATTTTCATGTGTTATGGTAGGGCATTACCAACAATGTACAATACACACATATACATAATTAAGCTAGTTGTAAGTATATCCGCATTATATTTTTTGCTTACATAAAGGGAAAACACAAAATCAAATAACATATAAGTTGATTGAAAGAACACAAGGAAACAATATACAATATATAAGTCCACACTAAACGTCCGAACACTGGAACATGACATGAGCCCAACCTATAGAGGCCATAATAAAACGCTTATCATCTTGCTCTTGTGAAACAGACTTTGTATTTGATTATATTCCGCATGCTTCAACTACTATATTACTCATCTTCGTTGGTTAACATAATTTAATAATTTAACATACATATATACAATGCAGTGGGCTCATCTTCCTCGGCTCCATTTCGGCCTCAGCGTCGCTGACGGCGGCAACAACTAGATGATATGTGATCGAGGCGACGGCGATCGTGCGTGCGTCTTGATTATTCATGCACCCACATAGATCGAGC
This sequence comes from Hyparrhenia diplandra, assembly GCA_015847255.1. NCBI lineage: Eukaryota > Viridiplantae > Streptophyta > Magnoliopsida > Poales > Poaceae > Hyparrhenia > Hyparrhenia diplandra. Next base: position 95,454 of record JADLZK010005787.1, read on the forward strand.
TCTTCGCCTTACATATATATATATGCTGTGCTACGTGCTTTGGTTTGCGTTGTAAGCTTTAAGTTTTGCATGATAACCTGCTGTGTGTTTTCAGATCAGACTTAATTGTGTCTACTACTTGCATGTATCCTGCGTTCAGTGTAGCATGCTTCATAAGGGGATATTATGATATATGCACGCTGGATATGCATGCATGGTGTATAATATTTCAAAATAAATTAAAATGTTTTGTTCAGGAATGATTATTAATGTACTACTGATCGAATGTGTGACCTTCTGATCGAATACATGTGTGCAAATTCTCATATTGCACACTTGGATGGCGGACATCTGTTTAAATGCATACGCAAGCTCATATATATATAGTATAGTATAATATATTATTGCATTCGTAAGAACCAAACTTATACATGCTACTTGTAGTCGTGTATGTAATGCAGCATATTGCACACTTGTATGGTGTATCACCCAGTTGCATGCATACGTACGCTGTACGCTTACGTTATTGCTGCATCTGGTGAGAACTGAAAGTCATCACCGGCATTATATGTCGTTTTTGTAAGAACCAGACGCCAGCTGGTTGCGTTTCAACAAGTTCTTCTAGAACAAAATGAAAAGTGCATAATGAAACGTTCAAATTAGTACGTCAACCTTGCTTCGTTACACATGTTTGGAATACACTGCTAGAAATGTCTGCCACTCCCGGTATGTATTAGTGAAACGTTCAAATTAACTTACCAGCACGTCAATATATTTTTTCTGTGCCGCAATTTTTTGCAGATACAGAAGAATCCGAGTTTCCAGCAGTGGTAGTGCCACTGCTGATTTTGTGAATCCACTGGCAGTAAGCTCATTATCACTTCCATATATAACAAAAGTTGGCAGTGATCTAGATAATGCACCCAGAACGAATTCCAACATACATGGTTAAGCCCGATGGGCTTTTCAAATATTTTCCTCTCTCCCTCAGCTTTCATCGTCTCCCATGCCGATCAACTCCCCCTTTGGTGATGTTAGCTCATTATCACTTCCATATCTAACAAAAGCTGGTAGTGAGCTGCACCCAGAACGTATTCACGTACTCTAAGCCTTTGGTCTTTTCCCCCTCCCTCCCTCCCTCCTCCCATCATCATGGGGTTGCAATGCTCTCTCAGCTCTTCCTTTGATGTGCCCCTCCCCCCATTCGCCTCATGGTGTGCTCTAGTGTTCCTCCATTCCCCAGTGTTTGCTAGCTCCTCCCTCTCTATGTTGACATTGCTCCCCCTTTCTTCCCTTTCCCTAGCCAGATGGGCAACAAATATGTAGGGCGGGAACCATGCATGGCGGGATGTGCTCTCGATATGGGGCTATGGGCAAGTTGTGCCATTTTATTTGGATTTGGCATATCCTATTCTGTCTCTAGACTGTTTTTTTATTTTTAAAAAGCATGTAGACATTTTTTGTGGTTTAAAAACCTTACCAAATATTTACCAATTTCTATAATTAAAAAGGACAAACCCACCTTTTAAAAATTACTCCAAATCAGAGTAAAAACATAATTTGAATGGTTTCAAGAGTTCATGGGGGGGTAAGATGGCTGATTTTGAAGTTCGATGAGAAAAAACAGACTATGGAGATAATTTATTATTTAGATGTAAACTTTTTCCTCATAAATTCGCAGGTGTCCAACGTCCAAATTCAATCTAGCGGCACTTAAGGAGTTTTCAAATGGGTTTACGGATATTCACATATTCTCATTGTTTGGCTATGTGCGTGATGATCAAATCGAATGTTTTCATATGTGCAAGCCCTTCTGTCCATCACGTCCCATCGTGCTTGCTGCTCTCGGGGCCAACTCAAAATGGAGCGTACATTGTCCATACGCTCAAGGGCAGTTATTCTTCGTCTCAGCTCATTGAGTCCATGAGGCCCAATCCGCTGGTCATCTCACACCTCGCATGGTGATTTTTTATTTTCATATTCATTTTTTGCAAAACATTTGTTCAAAATAAAAAACTTAAAAACTACAAAAATATATTACGACTGCCGATAGTACCAGTGGGAAGTACTTACCAGCAGTTGAATTGGCAGATTTTTTTTTTTCCTCTATCAACTCGTCTTGAAAAAAAATATCATAACTTTTATATATGGTCTTGAATTGAAAGATAAAATTTACATGAAAGTTACAAAAAAGGGATGTACAACATATGTAGACTATGAATTATTCATTATGAAGTAATTTTCATACCTAAAAACTAAAAATAATTCTATGGTATCTATTGTAGATGTGAACATTAAATTGATTGTTTTGATATCAGGATGGATTCATTAAATGAAATATTCTAGCCTACAGAATTTCATATCTCTTAGATATCTACAATATTTGTATAAAATGTTCAGGTTATATGAAACAATCATGATTATTTTTATAAAATATGTTGCATCAGTTAGAGGATAAATTAGGCAATTTATTAACACCCTAGAGCATCTCTAAGGGTTAGGTATTTGCATAAACATCATTTATATTTCTATATCTTGTTTTCATCTAGAGAACCCTTCTCGTTTTCTAATTTTGGCTAGCGAGAGATCTAGAATAGAAGATGGTTATATTTATATGACCAAATAAAGAAACTATTAGAGGTTTTTTTTTCATAAAAATATCTATTCCTAACAATTATGTAGGCATCTTTAAAAGTTATAACATTTTTTCATATGATCGCATATAAAAATAAAATTTATATAAGAATTATATTTAACAATGAAATCTACAACCTTATAGTTCAACATATTTTTGTTTGAAGCCATCTTAGTACCAAAATAATCAGTATAATGTTTGAAGCCATCTAAACACTGTATAAATTTGTTAGGTATTAAAATAACCTCAAATTAAAAATATCATAGACTAAAAATCTATAGATTTTTTTTTGTTTACAACTTTCATATACATTTTACCTTTATTTGAGTTCATCTATGAAGTTATATTTTTTAAAAAAAAAAAGGTGAGTTGATAGTGAAAAGAAAATGGTACGTCCAATTCAATCGGCGATAAGTGTTTCCTTCAGTTCAATCGGCGGCAGTAGTATAATTTTGTATTTTTTATTTTTATAGACAAATATTAAAAAAACGAATTTATATTTTTAGCAAAAAAAACGAATTTATAAAATAAAAGAAATCACACGCACACGGTGGTCACTAAAGCATATAGCCCAAGATCTTCTAACCCTAATGATGTTAAAGGCCCAAATGCACCCACCACCACTTCAGCCCATCGAAGCCCACCAGAGTACGATTCTTCTAGACTCTGTTTCCTCCAGTGCGTCGTAGAGAGCACGCGGCGGAGCACGCGCTGAAGCCGGTGCCCTCCGCCGCCGGAGCACCGTCGGAGGACGCGCCCCCAGCCGCCGGAGCCCCCACACTGCGCCGGTGCCCTCGCCCCTTGCTGAAGCCGATTCCCTCCGGCTCGGCCTCTCCGGTTTGGAGTTCCCATGTCGCATCGCAGGCCGCACCTACGCCGTTGAAGTCGCTGTCGCAGCTGCAGCTTGCAGGTGCGGACACCACGTCATTATCCTGCCATTGGCAATCAGTACTTAATTCGTGTGTTTCCCCCTTTTTTTTGTCCGATTCCATCCAATAATGCTTCTGGGCCATAAGGTTGGTGCCACTGCCCCTAGGTACTAGATTCTTGGACTCTTCTTGCTAAATCAGGGATAAGATCGCACTGTTGTTTCCGTGCCTTGCTAGATCGTCGGTAAAAGTACTAGACACACCATAAATAGGTTCTGCCATTACCTGTGGTTCTGTGGCGGAGAACCAAGAAATGCGTTAGGAGGTTGCCAAGGGAAGGAGTGAGTGCCGATGGCCGATGGCCAGCCGGCGCTGCCACAACCAGTGGTGGTGGTGGCGATGAAAGGTCACCCGGGGTCAGGCAAGTCCACGGTGGCGCGGGCCATCGCGGCCTTGCTTCGCTGCCCGCTCCTGGACAAGGACGATGTCAGGGACTGCACGCTGCCCCTAGAGGGCCTGGCTCCTGCAGGGATGCTCAACGACCTCTCCTACGCCGTGCTGTGGCGGATGGCTGAGCGCCAGGTACGGCTCGGCCTGTCTGTCGTCATCGACTCCCCGCTGTCGCGCCGCGCCCACCTTGATGCTCTGACACGCCTGGCCGGCACGCTTGTCGTCGTCGTGGAGTGCCGCCCTGGTGATACCGAGGAGTGGCGCCGGAGGCTGGAGAATCGTGGGGCGGCTATTGCCAATGGTGGCGGCGGTGATGGATGTCATAAGCCGAAGACATGGGACGAGCTGGAGAGGCTTCTGGAAGGGTACCAAGGTTGTACGGATTATGAAATTGGGGATGTGCCAAGGATTATTGTGGATACAACTGATCCGGCGGTTGATGCGCAGGCGATAGCTGAAAGGGTTGTGGATTTCATTAGGTCCCATCTTGCTTGTTGCCAATCTTCTTGTGGGAGTCAGGATTCACCTGTTTGCTATTAGAAACCAAAATGTACATTAACTTAAACATTAGGTAGAGTTTGATTGCAAAAGGTCAATCTGTTGTACTGTGATGCTCAATATTTTTATTTTTGTTTATGGGTGTAACCTAGAGGTTCAGTTATTGTTGGTACTTTGAAGGGATTTTGTTTTGTTGTTGTGTGATCTAGAGGTTTGGTAAAAAGATGTGCCTTTGTCTGGTGTTGTTGCTCTCCTCTCTTTCCAGTACATCTGTCACATTCCAATGAAATGGAATATGAATTTTCAGCATGACAGCATCCATGTTTAGGAGGAAAAGGGGTTCAACCAAGTGTGCTACCAAGATAAGTATGCAATTCTGTTTTTTCTTTTTCCCTGTAGCGATAGATGCTTTATGCCTCCATTTGGTTCATTTTCACATGATTTCTTTAGCAGATTCTATATGGAAATACTTGGGGGTTTTGTTGTCCTTGAGATCTTTGTTCCATTTGCTATATTACCTTCTCCTTTTGATGATATTTGTTTTGAAAACCGATATCAAATCCCAGTTAATCTGAACTTTGTATGCTTGCATGGTTTTGTAACTTGATGTGTACTACTTAATTTGCGTTTTTCTTCTTTGCAAACTAAATTGAAGATGCTTACCTATTTGTTCTTCCTGATTTCATAGCTCAGTTGATATGATTACTGGGTTTCCTATTTTTGAGCTTTTATTTGTAGTGTTGTTGTGTTTTATGGTCTGATGAGTTTTTTTTTTTTTTTTTCATTGATTTTTAGAACAGCACTCTGTGTTGGTGTCAAGATCTATAGAACAGGCATTTCAGGCCTGAGATGTCCTGTTTACCTTTATCTAAATAACATTATTATTGTAACGAGCTGTCAATGTTACAAGACTACAGAACAAATGCATTGCATTCTATTTTAGCTAGAAGGTTTATTCTTTGAAAAAGAAAATGATGTGCTAATTATCTCAGTACTGTGGACTTCAGGAGTTCCAGGTCGGCCTAACTTATTGGAACAACTTGTTATTCCATCACATTCAAAGTCCACATGTTATTTTGTTCAATTCCATAATGTTGTCGCATCTTGTGGGGAAAACATTGATTCGGAGAACATTAGTTCATGAATTTATTAGTTCAGTTTTCTTGCATGTGAACAGATGGACCAAAATATAAAGTCTTAGAGGAACTAATTCCTGGCATCTGGTGCTCACTGCGCAGGGCATCAGGATTCAGGAACTAGAAAGAAGCACCGCATCAGTTCTTTTATCAGTTCTCAGTTCAAGATGGCGTCTGCTGGCCTAAAACCAGGGGTGCCTGTTATTTTGCGGGAGCTGGAGCCATCCTCGGAGATTTTCAAGCAAGGAGCGTCCCTTCGAGTCACAGGAAGGTATTTGAAGCGTCCTTTGCTCCTTTTATTACCTCTACCTGTGAACAACCTATGTTACAGCCATGTTTTTTAAAGGGTTTTACTCTGCTTTTAAGAAAGCAAATATTCAAGGTACAGGCAAAACTGGGGATACCAGCTCACAAGCAAATCTAACAGCCTCTAACAATAGCAACAACAAGCTAGATTTCTATTACATCAGATAGCACGGTGTCGCTCGCTCAGTAGTTCTGTAGCTATGGAGTAATTCTCTTATCCATGTTCTGCACATTAGCTTTGTCCTTCTCCTGTCCTGTAGCAGCACACTCCACTTCTGCACAAAGGAGATATCAATGTATACGACATCAGACATTTGTTCGGGAACTGCTTCTCTACTACCATCTTATTTCTTTGAGGTCCACAAGGCAATGAAAGAAAATAGAGTAAATTGCACCACAGGTACTTAAACTTTATGGGGTGTAATGGATAGGTACTCAAACAAAAAAACGTAACATGTAGGTACTGCATCTACGATTTGGGGTACCCAACGGTACTGCCGACGACGTGGCGTGTAACGCCGTTCTCATTTGACGGCAGCGCTTTGGCTTTTTTATGAAAACCCCGGTAAAAGTTTCACCCCCTCTCTCTCGCTCCCCTCTCTCCCGAATCCCCAACTCTGTTTCAGCACAGCGCCGCCGGCCCGCTCCATCATCTAGGTTAGTCGCCGCGCTGTCCGCCATCGCCGAGAGACCGAGGCACGGGCGCCGCGAGGCCACGAACTAGAGCACCGTCGGATGTGGGCGCCTTGAGAGCGGAGGGGGCGCCGGCCGTGCGTCTGCGGGCGCGAGGTGCTCCGCCGCCCGGAGTCCCCGCCGCTGGCCCGAAGTTGCTCGCCGCCGCACGGGAGGAGCACGGGAGCGAGGGCTCGAGTTGCTCCGCCGCACGGGCCCGAGTTGCTCCGCCGCCGGGGAGCCGCGAGCCGGGAGGACTGGCGGCCGCCACAGAGCCTGCTCCGTGCGCCCGCCAGGGGTCACAGAACCCGGCGCCGCCATGCCGCCTCCACAAGAGCCCCGGGCCGACACGCCGACGAACTCGCATTGCTGCACACGCCGGCCTCGGAGAGCCTGCCCGTCGACCGCCACGAAGTTGCTCGCGACGCCGCCCCTCGGGGAGAAAATACTCACGGCGGGCGGTTCGCGTCGGGCGGGCGCATCGCATCCGCGAGCTCGCTAGTCTCCTTCCGCCGCGTGCATTTCACGCCCTCGGGCACCGTACTCGCGCGTCCACGCCGCGCGCTACCCGTGGAGGCCGGACGCCGCCCAAGGTGAGGGGCGCTGGCGCGCTGCGGCGCGGTGATGGCGGCCGGTGCCACTCACTTTGCTCGCATGCCGCCGTGGGGGCGTGGAAGCCGCTGATGAGGTGTCGCGTGGCCGAGCCTTTCGGGAACGTCGCCCCGGTGGCGGATGATCATGGTCCGTTCACCGGTGGGACGGCGATGGAGAAGGACGCCGGGACGCGGTCGCGCGTGATCTCGATCGTCGCCCGATTGTTGGTGGTCGATCGTAGCCTACATACTACGTATCTTCCTCATGGGCACGATGAACGAGACGAGATCATACACAGGAACGAGACGAGATCAAGAAGAGGCATACCATCAGACGTCATGCCGGGCGCATGGACGACGGCGTTGTCCTGGCGGGTGAAGGGGCTGTGTGGCACGCCCATCCCCGGTCGGCAGCGCGCCCACGCCTTGAGGAGGAAGAACCCCAGCAGTGTCGGCGGAGATGTTGAGCGCGGCATGATCCCCGGCGTGAACACCGGGTTCATCATGACGCCAGCGAGCGCCACGCCTAGCGCGAGGCTCGCCGCCCGAGGGCGCCGGCCACACCGCTCCGACCACGGCGAGATGGGCTTCACCTCGAACGCGCCCGCTCCGTAGATGGGCCCTCCCGTGGGTCGCCCACCGACTCCATCCTCCACCCTCGGTCAAGCTAGACCGCCCGGCGAAAGCAGCGTGGCTTACCCGCCAGCGCACCCTCGGTCAGGCTAGGCAAGGTCGAAAAAAGATTTGGGAAGGGGGTTTTCACAAAAAGCCAGTACCTAGAAGTTACGTCAAGTATAGTTTCAGTACCTAGACGTTACGGTTTGTAATTGAAGTACCCGAAGTCACTAAAGTATAGTTCCAGCACCGAGAAGTTACGTTTTTTAGTTGGAGTACCTATCTGTTACACGCTAAATAGTTTAGGTACCCATAGTGCAATTTACTCAAGAAAATATGTTCAATGGTTTCTGATTTATCAGAGTATGATTACCATTTCTTTTCCATCCTCTTTTTTTAAGAATCTGGGCAGCATGTAATTTACCATTGAAGAGCTGCCAAAGGAAGAATTTGATTTTGAGAGGGATCCTGCGCTTCCATATCAGCTTTGCTATCCTACTTTTGACCCCCTCGATTCGACATGAAAAGTACAGTGATTTTGTTGTGAACTTTCAGTTTTTTTTATTTAAAGCCCCAAACACATCATCTTCTCCAGATTCACATTTTGGAGTTCTCCCTGTACTGACCATCCATGTAGCGATCTTCTCAAGCATATGCACCATTCTCCCTCGTTACAGGTACCAGCCACAATGTTATAACTATTATCATAGACGTTGTACATATTTGATATTCAGTGGAACCCTGTACAGACACACATCCTCTCAGAACGCAGTTTTCTTACCATTTTGTATGTTATATATCGCCCACACACCCCCCACCACTTAAACAGATGATTGATTATGTGTAACCCCTGCCAAAACTGTGAAGACCCTCTTGTTTTAGAGTTGAAAAAAAAATCCCATTTGTCCTGCAAAAAAAAACATTTGACATGTATTTTGCCTGCTAAGATTTCATACCAGGCTTCAGTGCTCCCCTGAACTAATTTCCAGAAAATACAGTTCATGATTTTAATGTTTATAGCACCCAGATCTGGACTCCATGATTTTAGTGTTTATAGCACCAAAATACAGTCTTTTGCTCTCCTATTTTTTGCCTGCCCCATCCTTTTAATTTTTTCCTGAGAAACTGGAGGCATCCATGCCACATATCCAGCGAACAGCATTAATCTGGACTCCTCCCCTAATTTTTTTCCCATTTCTGATGAACCATCTTCCTGAAATCTGGTTGCACTCTTTGATATGACCTCCATGGCCAACTCTTAGGTGTCCTGCTCACCTTGACAGGAGCTGTTTTCTGTTACTGTTTCTGTAAGCATGACTTGTAATTACCCTCAGTTATTTTTGATCTGGCTATCTCCTCTGCCCTGGACAATTCAAGCTAAGCATCTACATTTTCTACCTCTATTCCTTTGTTCTTCAGTCTTCAGTCGTTCGATGTGGACTCTGCAACTGCTATCATTCAGGATGGCAGCGTGAGTTTTAAGGTTGACACCCAACATCTGAGGGACATCAGTTTCCGCATGAATTCAATGTACCAGTTCATTGGCGAACTTCAGATCCGTGAAGACAATGATGTACATGATCCTCCTTCCTCACGGTTTTTTTTCAGCCTATTTGATATTAGCAGAAATAACAACGCTACACCAATTGTTGTTGTTGGTTTGCAGGCGATTCTACTAGCGCGCATTGGAAGGAACGTGGATGGCCTCGACCTGAACCTTTATCAGCAGTCTATCCTCATCCGACGGCAACACGAAGCAAAGCTACTGAGCTCCAGGACCAGGAGAGCGAGGGCATGATCTGCTGCGCATGATTTTGGCAGTTGGGATTCCTTTGTCTGGCCACGATGCATTTGCATATGTACATGGAGAATCGGACCGCCTAGAGGCTTTGCTGATAAGAATTGGTCGGCTCTGCATATGATTTGTGGGAGCTCAGTCACACATCGTGTTTCTGGCTGTTCTCTGGTCTTGCACCCTATGTGAAGGGCTGGCATGGCATTTGTGGATACGTGATTGCGATTATCTTATTTGTAGTGTAGACATTCTCTCTCTCTCTCTCTCTCTCTCTCAGTTATTCTGCAGGACTCTGGTGAAACTTGCAGCAGAATGACAGGTTTTTCTTTATGAATCCGAAAAATTGGCCTTTTGGATCATCATGTTAACAAAGATTGTTTGTGGATGGATCCAGTTGTGCTAAGCTGGACTGTTGGATCATGTTTTTTTTTATATAAATGGTTTGAAAAAAAATGGTAGATAACATGGTGTGGAGCATCATGGAAGAAAACATACCCATTGGCGAACTTACATTTGCGTTTTCAAATTCCTCTGTTAAAAGGATGAACCCTAGGTCCCTAAGACCTCCTAACCCTCTCACCCCTGCACTCACACGCCGCCGCCGCCACCATGGCCAGTCTAATCGGAGCTTTCCGCCACGCGTCCGGCTTCCATTTCCGCATACTAGTTCGCCCTTTTTCATCATCATCCTCCCCACCTCCTTCCTATGAATCTGGATTCATCCATTAGTCGGATTGAGTGTTCTGCTTCTCCGAACCAGTCGTGCTCTGGTCCCTGGGCAACGACTACAGCCGTCCCCAACCCACGATGTGACTGGAGGTCGCCAGCGTTGTCTTCAGGCATCTGGATCTGCCTAGAGTTCGAACGTTGTGTCCATGCCACCACGACCACGACCACATGGGTCCGTGGTCGTCGTCCTTGTCAGTCACGAACTCACGGTTACACCTGGTGTGACACGAGTTGGGCGCGTGGTTACACCTGACCTGACATGACCGGGTGGAGCACTGAATGTCTAAAACCAGGATTGGGAATTGGATTGGCAAGATGTCTGGCAAACATATTATTAGTTGCTATGCTACTCGATAATGTTTTGATCGAACGCATTGTCCTTTCTGGCATCCTGGAACCGTCGATGCAGCGTTGGCCGGGCACGCGGTGGGCGGACGAGGCAGCCACGACGAGCATCAAAATTGGTGTTGTGTGGCCTTTGCATATTGCCTTTGAATATGCTCGGTATGTCGCAAGTATGCGCCGGATATCGTCGCCTCGTCCCATGCATCCGCACCTGAACATCATCGTCCCATGCATCCTACACCTAGATCTGGATGCAGCGACCCCGTCGCTTTTAGATCTTACGCGATGCACTGCGTGCTGGTGATGAAAATCAAAATCTAGCACTTACGTGCTACAAAAGACGAAAGAGAAATCTCTCGCCATCCTAAAACATGGCACAAGAATCGGACTCCAACGACCGGATCGGACAAACGATTAGGCCCGGCTAGTTAGCACTACGTTTACCCCGGCCTACGCCTGCGCTTGCAAATAAAACTAGAGGCCACGGCGTTGGGCCAGCCCACATCATCAATAATGCATCAATCAATTTGGGCCCAAAGCCCATTAAAGCCCAACCAAAGGTCCAGTTATTTAGCTCTATAAAAACGATATTTTGTAATAAACCCTAAAAACCGTAAGTGTCTCCTCGCTGAACCTCCGCCGCCGCAGTTGTTCGCCCCGCCGCCTCTCTCCCGCCGCCGCTGTCCCTGTTCGCCCCGCCGCCTCTCTCCCGCCGCCGCTGTCCGGGTCGGCTGCGCGTGCTCTGTCCCTGCGCCACTTCGCCCCTCCCACCCCGGCCGCGCGTGCTCTGTCCCTGCGCCAATTCTCCCCCTCCTTTCCTCACGGAGGGATAACGTACTCTGTACACTCGGGTGTCGGACATGGAGACTATGGCCGGGTGGAGAGGGTTCACCAAGAGGTTGCGGATTTTTTGTGAAAAATTTTAAGTCAAGCTTTTTAACAACTTTGGGTGAGTAAAATCTTCTCCCCAAAAGAATTTATTTTTCATGTCACCATTACGTTAGCCACCATTTACGTCCTTAACTAAACTTTACATGTCTTTGTTACCTAAGTCTTACCCTTACTGAACTTGTCTAGAGGGGCATGCTAGATCCTATTAGGAAGACCTTAACATATGTACTAATTTTAATGGATGCTAGATCCATAACTAGTTCAAACTTTAGAACACAAACAACAAGAGAGAGAGAGTTGGTGGCTAGAGAGGGAAGGAAGAGGGAAAGAGATAAAAGATGAGAAATCTAACTTTGCTTGTCGTTCATCATGTATCCCCCACATATATATAGAGAATATTAAAGCTTTGGGCCCCTCACAAATAGAGACCATAACCCCCACTTCTCTTATAGATCTAGACGTCCATGTTGCTCAAAAAAAAAAAAAAAAAAAAGATGGACCTAGGCTCCTCACTATTGAATTAGCCAAAAACATGTTTGGGCATGTTCTAGAACTATCTTAGATGGATTCCCACGCATTGCCACGGGTATGAAAGGAATATAAATAAGTTAGGATGTTAATCACTAAGAATTAAGAGACGTATGTGTATGCAAAGAACATGATATTATATAGTGCATTGCTTAATTGGGCAACTTGCATATTGAGATATTAGCTAGTGAGGCTGAGTGGATAATAATTATATGTGATAGTGCATTGTCTAGATAACTTGCATGTTGAGAGAAATAGCTAATTAAGTGGATATTAATTGTTTATGATAGTGCATTGCCTAGGTGTATTGCTTGCATACTTGTGAGAAATAGCTTAGTGGGGTTTTGTTCTTATAAGAGTAGTAGATGTGTGGCCTTCTGAACTATATATATAGTGTAATATGTTATGCATTCGTGAAAAGTCTATATATACATGCTACTTGTAGTCGTGTGTGTAATGCAGCATACTGCACACTGTATGGTATGCATCACCGACTTACATGGATACGTATGCTTACGTTATTGCTGCATCTGGTGAGAACTGAAAGTCACCGGCATCATGTCGTTTTTGTATAGAACCAGACGCCAGCTGGTTGCGTTTCAACAAGTTCTTCTAGAACCAAATGAAAAGTGCATAATGAAACGTTCAAATTAGTACGTCAACCTTGCTTCGTCGGACATGTTTGGAATACACTACTTGAAGTGTCTGACATTCCCAGTATGTATGAGTGAAACGTTTAAATTAAGTTACAAGTACGTCGATATATTTTTCTGACGGGATTCATATTTTTTCTGTGTGTTTTTGCACACACATAAGAATCCGAGTTTCCAGTGGTGGTAGTGCCACTGCTGATTTTAAGAATCCACTGATAGTAAGCTCATTATCACTTCGAGATATAACAAAAAGCCGGTAGTGATCTGGATAATGTACCCAAAACTTATTCCAACATACATGGTTAGGCCCAATGGGCTTTTCAAATATTTTTCTTGCTCCCTCAACTTCCATCGTCTCTCATGCCTATCAACTCCCCTTTGGTGATGTCGTATCCCCTCTTAGCTCTTTACTCTCTCCTTCGTCGTTTCTTTCTCCCCTCACATCATGGGGTTGATTGGATATCCCCTTCCCATTCGCATAGTGGTGTGCTCCGGCGTTCCTCTGTTCCCCAATGACACTCCTCCCTCTCTATGCTGACACTGCTCCTCCTTTCTTTCATTTCCCTAGCCAGATGAGCGACAAATATGCAGCGGCGGGAACCATGCATGGCAGGATGTGCTCTCGACATGGAGCTATGGGCGATGGTGTTGTGCCATTCTATTTGGATTTGGCATATCCTAATCTATCTCTAGATTGTTTTTATTTTTTAAAAGCTTGTAGACATTGTTAGTGGTTTAAAAACTTACCATTTTCTATAACTAAAAAGGACAAACCCACCTTTATAATTACTCCAAATCAGAGTAAAAAAGTAATTTGGATGGTTTCAAGAGTTCATAACAGTACCTCCTAAATTATATGGCCCACATGCACCTATCATTCTCCTAAAGACCTCTCGAAGATATGCATATGTACCTAATAACTTAGGAAGCACCATTAATCTTTCGAACAAGATCTCATTATAGAGTCATCAAAAGTATTACAGCGGTTTATTCAATATACATCAGAGTAAAGTGCGGAAGGATTACATAACTTTAATTTTACAAGCGAGTTGTTCAAACTATACGAACTTAAGTAGCATAAGTTGCTTTATTACAAACCATACTAGTGGAGAGTAGCATTAGTAACATTATACATAGCACTCAAACATAACACCCTACCCAAGGGTCACACCAACTACTCCTCGTCATCTTCCACCTAGAACATTGTCGTGCGGCAGGGGACCAAAACACATTTGCTCATGAACCTCACCTACAACAAGGGTTAAAGAACCTTGAGTACGGGGAGTACTCAACAAGACTTAACCGACAAGGAAAGAGGAGAAGACTCGGGAATGCTAGCTTTAGGGATTCAAGGTAAGGCTTTAGCAAGAATCAAGGACTCTTTTGCATAAAATCTTATTAAAAGTGAATCCTTACTTTTAATATTTTAAGCCATGTTAGTAGTTCAAAGAATCTAAGTGATTCTATACTAGAGCAAACACTTAGTCATTCCATCTCCCTTTCATAAGTTCCATCATTCCATACTTAACCTACGATGTATGGTTGGAAGTACGGGTCTCCTTCTCTCGAGAAGCAATGGTGATTCCAATCGATCATAACCCAGCCTAGGGATTCCTTACCACACGACATATGTAGAACTTAAATTTGCATATGCCAACCCTCACTCAGTTCATAAAAAATGGGAACGAGGCCTTTGCCACCTAAGAGCACAAGTACACCTCAAATCCGAGACTTTAACCCACGAGGGTAACATGTACTCTCGCCATCTCTTCACTCCTAGTGTGCGGTTGTTGTTCCCGATTTGGCACACCCTGAGATCAGGCTTACCGGGGTAGGTGGCTAGTACTACAAAGTCCCGACCTTACAGGCCTACAATGAACGGTCCTTAATGGACACAAAAAAACACTACACCGAGACTCCATTCCCAATACAAGTTACGGACCGGTCTCATATTTAACATAATCCTCTTTAACCATCAAGATATGTCATTATCAACATTTAAAACATTTACGTTGAAAAGCCTATCTCATAAGCATGACTAAGCATAACTAAGCATTTTCAAATAAAACATGTCAACAAGGATGATATTGAGATATAAGATTGGTAATGCAAAGAATTAGGTTATCACTCAACTCCTAATCACTTAATGCAACATATCATCATCATATGTGATATAAAGATTTTTAAACTATCAAAGAAGGGTTTAAACGCATCCGGGGCTTGCCTTGGTTTTTCGGATAGTCGGGTTCTTGAGTAATTACCACAAATATCAAAACCCACTCCCACTAGATAATGAACCTCCCTCGAAACTTGTTCAACCTTAACAATCTCGTTCTCATTCACTACACGAAATAATGTATGCTTCAACACGATGGAATATAAACATGATGCTTGATGGTGCATCAAAAGATTAACATCTTGAGTACAACTTTCCTTCACGATAAAGTTGCAAGCCAACAAAACCAACTTGTTGAACTACTTCTATTACTAAAGGAGTTCTCAAGGACCATTTGAGGGTCCAAGATTCACAAAACAATCCCAAATCACACAAAACTAAGAGATTACTTCTTAATCTCACTAACCAAAATAACCAAGCAAAGATTAATAAATATTTTAAATATCACCAAAAGACTTCAAATTTTTTTATGTAGGTTGGACATAACATAAAACGACTACAAAATAAATTTCATGGCATTTGGACAATTATTTTACTTACTAAAAATCATGGAAGGTACATTTTTTAATTAAAGATTGTAATTTTCAATCATAGCAGAACTTTTCA
The DNA here is from genome assembly GCA_015847255.1 of Hyparrhenia diplandra. Classification (NCBI taxonomy): domain Eukaryota; kingdom Viridiplantae; phylum Streptophyta; class Magnoliopsida; order Poales; family Poaceae; genus Hyparrhenia; species Hyparrhenia diplandra. The sequence goes on from JADLZK010005787.1 coordinate 110,930, forward strand.
AAACTCAAGTTCAAATTTTTCATATGTTAAACACATTATAGGAAAGCTACACAAATTTTTTTTCATAATTTTTGGATCAAGTAAACAATTTTCTATGAATTATCAAACAAACATCATATATAATCATTTTCTGGAAATCTGAAAATACTCCCTTCTCCCATCGCGGGGCCCGTTGGTCGGGCACAACGCCTAGCGCCGACCACGGCGCGGCCGCCGGTTTTGACCGGCGATTTTCGCCCAGAGGCAAGACCTCCGACCCACCGGACTTGGCCCAACCAGAAACACCCGGTGTTATTTACCGCTTAAGCTATGGATTTGGACAAAAAATAAGTTTAGTTAGGTTTGGTTATGTCGCCGGGTCGGCAAGACGCAGCGGAAAGAATCGATTAGGAAGTTACCCCCTTGTCGGAAACCCCGATTTGAAACCCTAGTTTGTCCCCTTTTCTTTAATTCAAAATTTATCAAGAATTTGAGGGTGGTCACAAAAGGGAAAAGGTAGAGTTTTCAAAGTTGAGTAAAGTTGGTATTTTGAGTTTTCAAAGTTTAGTTCAAAATTTTAAAGTAATTTTGAATTTCATCAAAACCCTAATTGCCCCCTTTTTCAATATTTCAAAATCTAAGCATAATTTGAGAAATTTTCCAAAAGCTAGTTTGTAGATCTTGTTGAGAGGAACAAAAGTCATGTACAAAGTTTTTCAAGTTCTTACATGATTTTAAAAGTAATTTTGAATTCAAATTTCAAAATTTTGAACTGCATTTCAAAAAGTCATATTTAGGGGCAGAATTTGAAAATCTTCCAATTGTGAAAATTGTAGATCTTGAAAAATTAAGGCAAGTTGCTTTTTGGAAATTTTTTTGAGTTTAGTTCAAATTTTGAGAGTAATTTTTTGAAATTTCAGAGTTAGGGTTAGTGAGCTACAGTAACCCGACCTATGGCCGGTTGCCATCGCCGGCGTCAATGCTCGCGCCGCCGTCCACCGGCGAAGCCGCGCGAAGCCGACCACCTGGAGACCTTCGCGACCTCTCCAGCGACCTCCCCGACCCCTTCTTCCCTATAAATACCCCGCCGCCGCCGCCTTTTTTTTTTTTCTCCATTTTCGCCGCCGGACTTCGCGCCATCCGCCGCCGCTCGTCGCCGACGCTCCATTTCTTGCCAAGCTAGTTAGCCAAAGCGTCGCGCAACTTTGTTGCGCCTCTTTTGAGCCTTCGCGTCGTCTTTCATCACCCGAGCCGTCCCGCGACGCCGCCGTCTTCCCCGCTACCGACCGAACCGCGCCCCAAGGCTGACCCTCACCGCCGCCGGCTTCGCTCCGGTGAGCTTTGGCTTGTTTTCTCTTCGCGTTTTCCCTCCCTCTCGAAGATGTATTCGTGAACGACTCGATGGTTTTCACAGTTGAAGCTCCGACGAACAGGAACGCCGTTGCCGCCGCCGCCGCCGGCCATTTGCGCTCGCCGCCGACCCACCTCAGGCCTAGCCCCGCGCAACCGAGCCCCGCCCCAAGACCGCGGTGAGCCCCTGGCCGTCGTCTTTCTCCCCGTTTTCATTTTCGTCCAACATCGGCGCGGAACGCGGCCGCGCCGCCACCTTGCGGTGAGCGCCGCGCACATCGCCGCCGGTGAGCACGCAAGACCGACACGTGAATGAAGAGGGGTCGATCATTGTTCCCCGGGCCGCCCAATAGAAATAGTAATGGGCCAAAATAAAAATAAAATCAGCCCACCATGAATAGTTCTGGGCCATGAACAGTGATGGGCCTTGCGAAGAACAGGCCAGATTCAACCCAAACCCTTTTCCAATTTTGAAATGTTTTATTCAATTTCTTTTATTTGAATAGTGATCGATTTTCCAAATTTTGTATAAATTCAAATACTAGTTCAAAAATCCTGAAAATTTTTGTGTAGTCTTCCCATGGGTATGTCTATCCATGAAAAATTTGAAACTTGAATTTTGAATACTTTTGACATGATTTAAAAATACAAAATTTAATTAAAAATGCATCTTCCTTGATTTTTAATAATTATTTTATTTATCCAAAAATCATGAAAATTATTTTGGTACTGTTTTATGATATGATCTACCTGTACAAAAATTTTGAGCTTGTTTAGAGAAAGCTAAAATATTTATTATTTCATGCCCTATTATTTCATGTGTAAAACAAATGGTTTAATGCTTTCTAACTTAGGGTTTTGGGTAGATTTTGGGTTGTTTTGTGAACCCTAAACCACACCACTGTTTGATGGTCCTTGAGAACTCTTTTTAGGCAATGGTGATGATATCTCGTAGAGTAGTTCAACAAGTTGGTTTTGTTGGGTTGCAACTTTATCGTGAAGGAAAGTTATACTCAAGTGTTTATTATTTCATGTATCAACACGCATCATGTTTACCATTCCATCACGCTAAAGCATGCATCATCATCTACGTGTAGAGTATACGAGAGAGTGAGTCGGATCGTGTTAATGAAGCTTTGGAGAAGGTGTTGATATGGTTCGCGATGATCAAGCTTGAGAGAAGATCCGTCCGGTCAACAAGGATAATGTCAAGTTTGACTTCGACAATCTTTCTTTAGAATCTAACTTTCCTCGCAAATACAGTCAAGCCCCGGTTCATTTAAACATTCCTTATGTTTTTACAAAGTTTTATATCACCTTTGCTTTATGCTCGCATTAGGTGATAGGAGTTGAGTGACAACCTAATTGATGCATTACCATTCCTTGGTTATTTCAATATCTACCTTGATAACCCGTTTTGGTAAAATGCTTAGAAATGCTTAGCCTGGCTAAATTAGTTAGACTTTTGAGTCAAAATGTGACAAGTTCTTATGATAGCCCGAATGGGCATTTATTGAACAAGGATGTTATATGATGAAACCATACTGGGATATGGTGTTGAAGTTGAGACCGGTCGGGTAATTTGCACTGAGAATGGAGTCTCAGTGTAGTATTTCCGGCTTGTCGATTAAGGACCGTTCGTTGTAAGCAATGTGGACCGATACTATGGAACGCACCGCGCCCGAGGTCTTGGACCAATGGCACGCCCGTCTGGCGTCGCCCAGACGGTCGAAACTAGTTCCGCATACATACCCGGTGTAATGTAACCTTCCAAATTACAGGGCCCACATTTACTAATTTTTCGGTTGAACGACCTTTAATAGTCACATATGTGCACCTATAACCGAAAAAGCAAAGATTAACTATTCCAACCGGGATCCGTTACGAGGTCATTGCAAAGATTACAACAAATTTCATACATAACCGTGAGTAAACAATGGGAAGGTTTAGATATTACAATAATTTTACAACCATTTATTTAAAACAAGTTTTAAAAGTAGGAGTAGCAGGAAGTTTATTACATATATGACACTAACAGACCCCCGCCCACGGGTCTCACTTCTCACTCATCCTCACCGCCTTCCTCGATGAAACGTCATGCAAAGACGGGTCCGGTGCGTATACATGACTTCCCGGGTCCCGCAACATGGGTTAACAAACCCCGAAAGTACGGGAGTACTCAACAAGGCTTACCCGACTAAAGAAAATAGGAGAAGACTCGGGAATGCCGGTCTAATAGGATTCAAGGTAAGGCTTGTAGCAAGAAGCAATGACTCTTTTTTGCGTAAAAGCTTACTAGTAGTGAATCCTTACTTTCAATGTTTTAATCCCAATTTAATTTCTCACCTATTCTAGGTGATCTTACACTATAGCATACACTTGTAGAAGTTCCATCACTTATTTCATCTCTTCCTTTGTTCCATAATTAAACTACGATGTAAGTGGGAAACCAAGTCTCCATATCCGAGAAGCACGGCGATTTCGAAATCGATTAACCCAAATAGGGGAGTTCTTTCCACACGACATATGTAGCACTTAAGCTTGCATATATCAACCCTTTCTTGGATACTCAAAACGGAACCAAGGTCCCACGCCACCCGAGAATACCGTACACCTCCAATCCGGGACTTTAACCCACGAGGGTAACATGTACTCCCGCCATCTCTCCACTCCCAAAGTCGCGCGGTTGTATGCGTTCCGATTTGACACCCCCAAGATTGGGCTTACCGGAGTATGTGTCCGGAACTAGGGTCGACTTGTGATGGGATGACACCCATGACAGACGTGCCATTGGTCCAACGACTCAGCGAAATTGCGTTCCATAGTCTCGATCCACATTGCTTACAACGCACGGTCCTTAATCGACAAGCCGGAAATACTACACTAAGACTCCATTCTCAGTGCAAATTACCCGACCGGTCTCAACTTCAACACCATATCCCAGTATGGTTTCATCATATAACATCCTTTCTCATCAAATGCCTCTTCGGGCTATCATAAGGGACTTGTCACATTTTGACTCAAAAGTCTAACTAAAATAGCAAGGCTAAGCGTTCTAGCATTTTAGTAAAACAGGTTATCAAGGTAGGTATCGCAATAATCAAGGATGGATAATGCATCAATTAGGTTGTCACTCAACTCCTATCACCTAATGCAAAGCATAAAGCAAAGGTGATATAAAGCTTTGTAAAACACAAGGAATGTTTAAATGAACCGGGGCTTGCCTTGAATGACTAAATATCCCGACTCGGACGACGGATCCACGATTCTCGAGCTAGGGTCAACAAGATAGCCTTCTTCGGCGGTTTGATCAACAACTTCTCGATCACCCTCGTTCACTATACGAAAGAATAACATATGCTTTACATGATGCCGTATATATAAACATGATGCGCGAGAGAGCATGAAACGATAAACACTTGAGTACAACTTTCCTTCACGATAAAGTTGCAATCCAACAAAACCAACTTGTTGAACTACTCTACGAGATATCATCACCATTGCCTAAGGAGTTCTCAAGGACCACTTGATAACGACATGGTTTAGGGTTCACAAAACAATCCAAAATTCACCCAAAACCCTAAGTTATAAAGCGCTAAACAAATTGTTTTACACATGAAATGATAGGGCATGAAATAATAAAATTTTTTAACTTTCTCAAAACAAGCTCAAAATTTTTTGTACAGGTAGATCCTGTCATAAAACAGTACCAAAACAATTTTCATGATTTTTAGATAAATAAAATAATTAATAAAAATCAAGGAAGATGCATTTTTCAATTAAATTTTGTATTTTTAAATCATGCCAAAAGTATTCAAAATTCAAGTTTCATATTTTTCATGGATAGACATACCCATGGGAAGGCTACACAAAAAATTTTCTGAATTTTTGAGCTAGTATTTGAATTTATACAAAATTTACAAAATCGGACACTATTCAAATAAAAGAAATTGAATAAAACATTTTATAAAAGAAAAAGGGTTCTGGGTTGATTTTCGCCTGTTATCGCACGGCCCAGTATCGTACATGGCCCATTACTGTACAAGACGGGCCGCCCGCTGTGAACGATGGCGAAGTCGGCCTCGTGAAATGATGTTGGGCCGGCCCGGGAGCTACGGTGCTCTACCGGCACTGTTTTACGTGCTTCTGGCGTGCGTGCTCACCGGGCGACGACGCGGCGCTCATCAGCCGGCGGCGCGGCAGCGTTCCGGCGCCCGGTGTTGGGCTAAAAAGAAAACGGAGAGAAGGAGGGCGGCCGGGGACTCACGGGATGCTAGAACGCAAGTTGGTTTGGACGGGGGACACGACGGAGCTAGATCGGCGGCGACGACGGCGGACGACGGCTTCCGGCACGATATTCCCGCGAGCTAGGGGCCACGGCTGGGAAAAAGACGAGTCGGCCGTGACTACACCATCCGAAGGGAGGGAAAACGCGAGGAAGTGCAAGCTAAAGCTCACCGGGAGTGAGTTGTCGGCGGAGGTCGAAGCGTGGCGGCGATCCGGACCGGCGGCGGAGAAGATGGGGTGGCGCGAGGCGACTCCGGCGATGAGAGGTCAGTTTCGGCCTAGACTCAAAAGAAGCGTGGGCGAGCTACGGGCTGGCAAGCCGGCTAGGTGAGGGATGGTTCGACGGCGAAGAACGACGGCGGGCGGAGGTGGTTCCGGCGGGCGGTTTTCGAAAAAGAGAAAACGGCGACGTCGCCGGCCTATTTATAGGCAAAGGGAGGACGAGAGGTGGCGGGGCATTCGCGGCCGTCCGTTGTGTTCCAGACGCTACGCTCTCGCTGGAACCAGCGAGAACGGCCACGGACGCCGGCCGGCGACCGGCATGGGCGACCATGGGCCGCCATCGTAGCACCCAAAACCCTAACTTTCGGATTTTTGCAAAAATTCTCCAAAATTTGAACTGAACTCGAAAAACTCAAAAAGCAACTCCCTTAATTTTTCAAGATCTACAATTTTCACAATTGGAGCATTTTCAAAATCTGCCTAGAAATATGACTTTTTGAAATGCAGTCCCAAATTTTGAAATTTGAATTAAAATTACTTTTAAAATCATGTAACAACTTGAAAAACTTTGTACATGACTTTTGTTCCTCTCAACAAGATCTACAAACTAGCTTTTGAAACTTTTCTCAAATTATGCTTAGATTTTGAAATATTGAAAAGGGGGCAATTAGGGTTTTGATAAAATTCAAAATTGCTTCAAAATTTTGAACTAAACTTTGAAAACTCAAAATACCAACTTTGCTCTATTTTGAAAACTCTACCTTTTCACTTTTGTGACCACCCTCAAATTCTTGATAAATTTTGAATAAAAAGAAAAAGGGACAAACTAGGGTTTAGAAACTAGGGTTTCCGACAAGGGGATAGTTTCCGGAATCCGATTCTCTCGCGCGTTTTCGACCGACAAAGCAACTTAACATAAAATAAACTTATTTTAGTTCAATGCAACACAGGGTGGGCTGAACATGGATGCTTTGCAATGATCATGATGACATGTCAGGTTTTAGTGGAAATAACACCAGGGGTGTTACATCCGGTAAGCCTAATCTTGGGGGTGTCAAATCGGAAACGTACAACCGAGCACTGGGAGTAGAGAGATGGCGGGAGTACGTGTTACCCTCGTGGGTTAAAGTCCCGGATTGGAGGCGTACGGTACTCGGGTGGCGTAGGGACGCGGTTCCGTTTTGAGTATCCAAGAAAGGGTTGATATATGCAAGCTTAAGTGCTACATATGTCGTGTGGAAAGAACTCCCCAGCTGGGTTAATCGATTTCGAAATCGCCGTGCTTCTCGGATATGGAGACTTGGTTTCCCACTTACATCGTAGTTTAAGTATGGAACTATGAAGAGATGGATTAAGTGATGAAATATCTAAGAAGTGTGTGCTCTAGTGTAAGATCACCTAGAGTAGATGAGAAACTAAATGGGGATTAAAATATTGAAAGTAAGGATTCACTACTAGAAAGCTTTTTCTCGCAAAAAGAGTCCTTGATTCTTGCTAAAAGTCTTTCCTTGAATCCTATTAGACCAAAGCATTCCCGAGTCTTCTCCTATTTTCTTTAGTCGGGTAAGTCTTGTTGAGTACTCCCGCACTCGGGGTTTGTTAACCCCCTCATTTGTGTGTACTCGACTCGTGCGGTTTAACCAAGGTTATGTCGGTGGGCATGACATGATCTGGTTTATCTTCCAGTTCTACCTAGCTTCCGCAATTAAGTTAAGTTTACTCAAATGTAACTTACTCACATTTTGTAAAATTAATGTTATTGTTCTTCCAAGACTCGATCTATACTTTTGTACCAAATGTTGTAATGTTGTAGCTACTCCTTTGTTGATCCTGGTATGAGTTATCAACGGGGCTTCTTAAGTTATCGGGTGTATCCGCACAATTCGTCGAGGTCTTTGGGACAATGACAAAAGGTGTGGGCCCGTAATTAGGAGGTTCTCGTTACACCAACCTCTTTGCCCTCTCTCCCTGCACGCCGGCGCCCTAAACCCGACACCTCGAGCTCGGCGGCAACCTCGCCGGCGTCCATGGTGGACACAGCGGCACGGCGGACAACGGAGGCGGCGACGGGGCTTTCCCCCGGCGACGGCGAGCACATCACTCACTCTAGAACAGCTAGGAGACTAGAACCCCTCAACTAATCGAACCAAAATGGCTCCTTAGCGGACGCGGCTATGGTTGCGGCGGCACGACAAAGTGGAACTCGCTGGCGACGGCGTTCCGGCAGCTGAGACGCGGCCAAGATGAAATCAAGGGAAAGGAAAGCTTCTGTAGGTCACCACAAACACGATGCTCACGTTTGATAGGCCGGATACGGGACGGAACAAGGTCGACGACGGAGGCGGCAATGGTGGTGGCGACGGCGAATCGGTGGTAACAACGGCGTTCCGGCGTGCACTGGAAAATGTCAAAAACAGGCAAGCGCACGGGCATTAGATTGACGCGTTGGAGTGGAAACACGAGGAAGGGAAAATCGAAGCTCACCGTAACGAGCCCATGACGGCGAGTTGACTCACGGTGGCTCCGCCGGCCGCCGGCAAGATGATGCGCCGAGGGCGATTTCAGTGGAATTGGAAGAGTCAGCGTAAAGTGCGCAAGGAAATTGCGAAGTCGGTGGCGTGATCAATTTCTATGGCGGGAGCTCGACGGCGGCGACATCTCACGGTGGATGGAGGTGACCCACGGCGGCGGCGACGCCGCAAGAGGTTTACTCAATAGCGCTGGCAAGCGGGAGGTGGCGTTCGACTCTCCTAGAAGGCCGGCGAACGGCGGTGGCAGCAGCGACTACGTGGCAAAGATCGACCCCCACCCCGCCCCTTCGGTTATTGTAGCGACTAAACCCTAACTCCCCATTTTCGAAATTACTTTTGATTTCACATTGAAACTTGAAAACTTCCAAAACCACTTTTGTACATCAAAATAAGATCTACAAACTTGCTTTTGGACCTTTTGTCAAATTTGGCATAACTTTTGAGTTATTGAAAAGCGGATAAAAAGGATATTGGAAATTAGTTTTTTTATTTTAAAAATCAAATTTGATTGCATTGAAATCACACCCTTTTACATAAGCACAAGAAACCTATGAATTAAACTTGTTTTAGTGAGTGCATATCAAAGTTGACTAATTATGAATGCATTGCAATGACTATAGTGACATGATCAAAATTTTAATTACATATTAACATCTATGATGTTACAATGGGGTAAGATGGCTGATTTTGAAGTTCAATGAGAAAACCAGACTATGGCTATAATTTATTTGGATGTATATAATAGACTTTTTCCTCATAATTCGCAGGTGTCCAACGTTCGAATTGAAGCTAGCGGCACTTAAGGAGTTTTTCAAATGCTTGATTCTGAAATGAAGTTCAATGAGAAAAAAAACAGACTGTGATAATTTAGATGTATAATAGACTTTTTCCTCATAATTTAGCATGTGTCCAACATTCGAATTCAAGCTAGTGACAATTAGTTTTCCAATTGGGTTTACCGCTATTTCATGAAAGTAAATGAATTGGAGTATATCTCATTGTTTTGTTGTGTGTGTAATGATCAAATCAAATGTACACATAGCCAAACAATGAGATGTGCTCCAATTCATTTACTTCATTAAATATCCGTAAACCCATTTGCTAACTCAGAATGGAGCGTACGTTCACGCCACCACAGGGCCCATGTGATACATACTAGTACAAGGTCAAGGGCCAACGAGTTATTCTGTCTCATTGAGTCCATCAGGCCCAATTCGCTACCACTTGGCACTAGCCCAAATCCCTCAGGCCCAAACACTCACCACTTCCTTAACACCGTGACGGTCCAATCCGCTGACTGTCTCGCACCCGTAGTGATTTTTTATTTTATTTTCATATATTCAATTTTTTGCAAAACATTTGTTCAAATAAAAAACTACAAAATATATTACGACTTCCGATAGTACCAGCGGGAAGTACTATCAGCAGTTGAGAATTGGCAGATTTTGTTTCCTCTATCAACTCATCTTCAAAAAAAACATAATTTTTATAGATGGACTTGACTTGAAAGATAAAATTTACATGAAAGTTACAATAAAAGGGATCTACAACATTGTGCTCTATGACATTTTCATTTTAAAGTCATTTTAATATGCAAAAAAATTATGGTATCTATTGTATATCCGAACTTTAAATTTATTGTTTTGATGTCGGGACGGATTAAAAGAAATATTCTAAACTATAGAATTTCATACCTCTTAGATATCTACAATGTTTGTATAAAATGTTCATATGTTATATGAAACATTCATGATATTTTTATAAAATATGTTGCACAAGCTATTGGATAAATTAGGCAGTTTATTAACCCTAGAGCATCTCCAAGGGCCATACATTCATATAAACATCATTTCCTATATCTTTCTAATCTCCAACATTTTTTCTATATCTTGTTTGCATCAAGAGAGTCATTCTTGTTTTATACTATTAGAGTATATTTTTTCACCAAAATCTCTATTCCTAACAACTATGAATATAGAGAATCTCTTAGAGTTAATATTATGTAGGCATCTTAAAAAGTTAAAACCTTTTTCTTATGATCACATAGAAAAGTAAAATTTATATAAGAAATACTCCCCTGTCCATCTATCGGAGGGATATTACCAAAAAAATTTATTTCCAAGAATTGGAGGGATATTAGGTGGTCCTCTCATTTTGCTAATAAATATGATGCCTCGTACCACGTGCATTTGTGCACATGCCCAATCTAATGTTGTGCATGCACTTTGGGAAATGAAACATAGACCGTGCAACGAGGTGATTAATTAAAAATCTGCATAGCTTTAGTACTCCTTGGTCATTGTGCCGGAGGCTAATATCCCTCCGATAGATGGACAGAGGGAGTATATTTAACAATGAAATCTACAACCTTATAGTTCAACATGTTTTTGTTTGAAGCCATTTTGATACCAAAATAATCGGTATAATGTTTGAAGCCATCTAAAAACTGATTATTTTGTTAGTTATTAAAATAACCTTAGCTTAAAAATATCATAGACTATAAATCTATAGATAGTTTATTTTGTTTTTACAACTTTCATATATATTTTACCTTTATGTAAGTTCATCTATAAAGTTATATTTTTATAAGATGATTAGACAGAGAAAAGAAAATTCTACATCCAATTCAGCCCGGGAGAAGTATTTCCCTCTTATAGATAGAGATATTGAAAAAATGAATTTATAAAATAAAATAAAAGAAATCGCACGGACACGGTGGTCTAGCCCACTAAAATCTATGGCCCAACGTTTTACATTAAAGGCCCAAAATGCACCCACCACCTTCACATCGGTCTGGCCGGCCGTAGTTCGCCCCTCCGCCCTCCGCCCTCCGGCTCGGCCTCTCTAGTCTCGTGTTCTCATGTCGCATCGCCGGCTGCACCTAACTTCTACGCCGTTGAAGTCGCTGTCGCAGCAGCAGCTTGCAGGTGCGGACACCATGTCATTATCGTGCCATTAGCAATCATTTTTTTTGTCCGATTCCATGTAATTATGCTTCTGGCCCATAAAGTTGGTGCCACTATGTACCAGATTCTTGGACTATTCTTGCTAATCAGGGATAAGATCGCACCATTGTTTCCATCCCTGGCTAGATCGTCTGGGAAAGAGCAATACACCATAAATAGGTTCTGCCATTACCTGTGTGGCTATGGCGGAGAGCCAAGAAATGCGTTAGGGGTTGCGAAAGACAGGAGTGCCAATGGCCGATGGCCAGCCCGTGCCGCCACAACCGGTGGTGGTGGTGGCGATGAAAGGCCACCCGGGGTCAGGCAAGTCCACGGCGGCGCGCGCCATCGCGGCCGCTCTTCGCTGCCCGCTCCTGGACAAGGACGATGTCAGGGACTGCACGCTGCCCCTAGAGGGCCTGGCTGCTGCAGGGATGCTCAACGACCTCTCCTACGCCGTGCTGTGGCGGATGGCCGAGCGCCAGGTACATCTCGGCCTGTCTGTCGTCATCGACTCCCCGCTGTCGCGCCGCACGCACCTTGATGCTCTCACACGCCTGGCCGGCGCGCTTGTCGTCGTGGTGGAGTGCCGCCCTGGTGATACCGAGGAGTGGCGCCGGAGGCTGGAGAATCGTGGGGCGGCTGTTGCCAATGGTGGCGGCGGTGATGGATGTCATAAGCCGAAGACATGGGACGAGCTGGAGAGGCTTCTGGAAGGGTACCAAGGTTGCACGGATTATGAAATTGGGGATGTGCCAAGGATTGTTGTGGATACAACTGATCCGGCGGTTGATGCGCAGGCGATAGCTGAAAGGGTTGTGGATTTCATTAGGTCCCATCTTGCTTGTAGCCAATCTTCTTGTGGGAGACAGGATTCACCTGTTTGCTATTAGAAACCAAAATGTACATTAACTTAAACATTAGGTAGAGTTTCATTGCAAAAGGTCAATCTGTTGTACTGTGATGCTCAAAGTTTTTATTTTTGTTTATGGGTGTAACCTAGAGGTTCTGTTATTGTTGGGACTTTAAAGGGATTTTGTTGTTGTGTGATCTAGAGGTTTGGTAAAAAGATGTGCCTTGCTCTCCTCTCTTTCCAGTACATCTGTCACATTCCAATGAAATGGAATATGAATTTTCAGCATCCATGTTTAGGAGGAAAAGGGGTTCAATCAAGTGTGCTACCAAGATAAGTATGCAATTCTGTTTTTTTTTTTTTTTTTCCAGTAGCGATAGATGCTTTATGCCTCCATTTGGTTCATTTTCACATGATTTCTTTAGCAGATTCTATATGGAAATACTGGGGGTTTTTGTCCTTGAGATCTTTGTTCCATTTGCACTGCCTTCTCCTTTTGATGATATTTGTTTTGAAAACTGCAACATCAAATCCCAGTTAATCTGAACTTTGTATGCTTGCATGGTTTTGTAACTGCTGATGTGTACTACTTAATACTCATCGCGTTTCAGTGTCTTCTTTGCAAACCAAATTGATGGCTAGATGCTTGCCTATTTGCTCTGCCTGATTTCATCGCAGCTCAGTTGATATGATTACTGGTTTCCTATTTTTGAGCTTCTGTTTGTAGTGTTGTTGTGTTTTATGGTCTGATGAGTTTTTTTTTTTTCCATTTATTTTTAGAACAGCACTCTGTGTTGGTGTCAAGATCTATAGAACAGGCATTTCAGGCCTGGGATGTCCTGTTTACCTTTATCTAAATAACATTATTGTAACGAGCTGTCAATGTTACAAGACTACAGAACAAATGCATTGCATTCTATTTTAGCTAAAAGGTTTATTCTTTGAAAAAGAAAATAATGTGCTAATTATCTCAGTACTGCAGACTTCAGGAGTTCCAGGTCGGCCTAACTTATTGGAACAACTTGTTATTCCATCACATTCAAAGTCCACATGTTATTTTGTTCAGCTCCATAATGTTGTCGCATCGTGTGGGGAAAACATTGTTTGGGAGAACATTAGTTCATGAATTTATTAGTTCAGTTTTCGTGCATGTGAACAGATGGACCAAAATACAAAGTCTTAGTGGAACTAATTCCTGGCATGTGGTGCTCACTGCGCAGGGCATCAGGATTCAGGAACTGGAAGGAAACACCACAGCTGTTCTTTTATCAGTTCTCAGTTCAAGATGGCGTCTGCTGGCCTAAAACCAGGGGTGCCTGTTATTTTGCGGGAGTTGGAGCCATCCTCGGAGATTTTCAAGCAAGGAGCGTCCCTTCGAGTCACAGGAAGGTATTTGATGCGTCCTTTGCTCCTTTTATTACCTCTTCCTGTGAACAACCTATGTTACAGCCATGTTTTTAAAGGGTTTTACTCTGCTTTTAAGATAGCAAATATTCAAGGTACAGGCAAAACTGGGGATACCAACTCACAAGCAAATCTAACAGCCTCTAACAATAGCAACAACAAGCTAGATTTCTATTACATCAGATAGCACAGCGGAGGTCGCTCAGTAGTTCTGTAGCTATGGAGTAATTCTCTTATCCATGTTCTGCACATTAGCTTTGTTCTTCTCCTGTAGCAGCACACTCCACTTCTGCACAAAGGAGATATCAATGTATGCGACATCAGTAGGTCTGCTCGGGAACTGCTTCTCTATTGCCATCTTATTTCTTTGATGAGGTCCAGATCGCCCAAGTTAGCCCTGCAAACATAAACATACCCAGCCGTTCAGAGGCACCAAGTTTTGTTCCCACCCAGTTCTCAGCAAAATCAGCCAAAGAAGATGCGAACCCTACCCATCCAAAGGCATCTCTGGTAATTCACCATGCAAGGCAATGAAAGAAAATATGTTCAATGGTTTCTGATTTATCAGAGAGTATGACCATTTCCTTTCCATCCTCTTTTTTTTAAGAACCTGGGCAGCATGTAATTTACCATTGAAGAGCTGCGAAAGGAAGAATTTGATTTTGAGAGGGATCCTGCGCTTCCATATCAGCTTTGCTATCCTACTTTTGACCCCTCCAGTCGACATGAAAAGTACTGTGATTTTGTTGTGAACTTTCAGTTTTTATTTAAAGCCCCAAACACCTCATCTTCTCCAGATTCACATTTTGGAGTTCTTCCTGTACTGACCACCCATGTAGCGATCTTCTCAATTCTCCCTCGTCACAGGTACCAGGCTACCAGCCACAATGTTATAACTATTATCATAGACATTGTACAGCTTTGAATTGAATATTTGATTTTCAGTGGAACCCTGTACAGACACACATTCAAGACTCCTGATCCCCTACGAAACTCCCTACGTTGACGCTATCCACGTCGTTCCAAATTCAAGACTCCTGATCCCCTACGAAACTCCCTACGTTGACGCTATCCACGTCGTTCCAAATTATGTGATTGGCTGCGTGAATGTTACAAAGAAGCCCTTACCTTTTGAAAAAATCGCGTCGCGGTCCAAAAAAAACCACGGTAAACAGTAAATCATTTTTGACTTTTTACCGTTTATCCCCCGTATTACCCGACCTCCTACACCCGAAGAAGGGAAAATTCTAAAATCGCGGTGATTTTTCGTTTACCCGCCCGCCTGTATCTTTTGCAAAAAAAACCCCGCCTCACCCCCACCGAATATATACCGCACACCTCCCTCTCAAAAAAAAAAATCCCTCACCGGTCTCCTCTCTCCCTCCCATCGATCTCTCCCTCTCGTTTCTCCCTCGACACGGCCACGAGGCCGACCGCGCCGGTGGCGCGCGCGACGGCGGCGGCGGCGGCGCCCCCCCCCATCGTCCTCCTCTTCGGACCTCCCTCGCCTGTCTCTCTCACCTCCCTCCTTCTCTTCCCCTGCGCTGCATCCTCCTCGTGGGTTGGACGAAACCCTAGCTGCTTCTTCCTCGACGGCGGCGGCTCACCTCGGTGGCAGCAGCCATCCTCGTCGTCGTGCTCGTCCTCGTCCTCCTCCTCCCCTTCCCTCCCGAGGCAGCGATGGGCGTCAGCAGCGACGGCGTCATTTCTGGCCGGCTCAGCCACGACCGGCCGGACGGCCGGACAGGACTTCAGCGCGAGCGGCCCCAGGTGAAGCCAGCCTCTCCCCTTGCTCCTCTTCTCCTTCACTTGCCGGAAACCCTAGCTGAAGGTTCCATTCATGTCAGTACATCGATTTTGTTCTCATGGATTTCATCTACCGCCTGCTAGATCGCTGCAGGAACAGGAGGACAGTCGGCAGGCTTGGTGATTTTTATTAAATTTTCCGCACACTAAAGATGGTCAAGTCTTTGATATATATATTTTTGCCTCTGTGTGGAGTTTGATGCCATCTAAAACTTACATATTTCCCTTTATCCTGATTTTTTTCCAACAGGAAAAATTGAAGGAACAAAGCCGACGATGAGAAGCTCTATCTCAAATGCTTCAAATGATGCACAGGTCTGGCTGTTTTACGCTTATTGATATGATTCAAGGATTGTAATTATCTGCCTATCTTTATTGCACAATGTTAGTCTGTAGGTTGTGTTTTTTTGTCCGAAACGCATTTTGATTTCCTCAATACCGATGCCGATGTGATGGTGGCTGGTGGAACTGAGTCCAGTGTTGATGCTTTGTCTATAGCTGGATTTTCTAGGCAAGTATGTCTCCACATATTTTGTGTTATCTGTCTTCCAAAATAGTACTGTGTGTGCTTTCCTTTTGGTGATTGGAAAATGGCCTGAAATGCTTTACTAAGCCTATTAGGAGACACTACTGGGTGCGAGGGTAGTAAGCAATAGAAAACCCACTTTTGCATCCATAACAACCCTTCGTAAATATATGTGTAACCTTTAGGTACCTGCATGTTTTGCCTTTTGCCCACTGTTGCTGATCGATATGTAATTTTTTTCCCCATATTAGTGTCACCAGCCAATACCTTATCCCAGTTTCCATTTATTTTGTGCAGGTTAAGAGCATTGTCTACAAAATATAATTCCTCTCCACTTTCAGCTTCAAGACCTTTTGATTGCAGTACAGATGGATTTGTGTATGTCATGCCTCTATTAGATTGTGCCTCTATTTGAATCTTTTGCTTATTTTTTTCCTTGATCTTACCTTTTCTTCTAAACTGATCAATAGGATTGGTGAGGGCTGTGGGGTCATGGTTTTGGAGGTGAGTGGTTTGGGTATTGTTAGTTAAAACCAATCATTACTTTCATTAACACAGAAGATAGTGCCGAGAGTAATGCTTGGCTTTTCTTAAAATTTCCATGGTGTGCTCGTTTTTTATTGAAAATCGCTTACTTCCATATACTGTCGAAAATTACCCTAATGCGCCCTAATTATTTCTTAGGTTAACCATTCACTTCTCTACAGGCACCTGAACATGCAAAGGAACGTGGTGCAAAAATTTATGCTGAAGTTCGAGGCTACAGAATGTCTGGTACCCTGTTATTCCTCAATGAAGATTTTTCCTGTCATTAGTATATATCAGATTATGAAGCTCAGTTCCTTCCAGGTGACGCACATCACATAACTTCGCCACAAAATGGTGGTAGAGGTGCTATCTTAGCCATGAAGCGGGCTTTATATCAGGTGCAAAATCATATATGCCTTTGTTGTTTTATGCTGCATATCTTAGTTGTTCTTTTAGTGTAAAAGAATTTAGGAATAGCATGCCTGCTTCTTTAATTTCTGTTCGGATCTTCTTTCCAGTCAGGTCTTCATGCAAATGAAATTGATTATGTGAATGCACATGCGACGTCAACTCCTCTTGGTAAGCACTCAGCCACATGCTGATGGCATTCATCATCTTAGCTACAACTTGTGTTCTGTTTTGTTTCTCGGATAACTTCTGTTTCTGATCGCAAGTTATATGGAACTGATTTTTGTTTGAACCACAAATAGGCTAATTCAGTAACTTCTGTTTGTTCTGTTATTTTGAGATAACTTCTGTTTCCAATTCTGAGCTAAATGGAGTAGCAATAGATGAATTGACACTTAATCTGGATTTAACCCACAGTTAGGTGATGCTGTGGAAGCTTAACGCGATCAAATCCATCTTTGTCGACCACGCAACATCCGTGCTCTCGCGTTCTCCTCAACAAAGGTAGCCTCCCATGCCACAGTGCTATCAAAACTTACCTCTGTTCCCCCTTTTGTTTATTTTTCCTCCCAGTCCATTCCAATGCGCAACTTTGTCCAGGGAGCAATTGGTCATCTGCTAGGAGCAGCTGGATCAGTAGAAGCAATCTTCACTGTGTTAGCAATCCACCACGTATGTCGATCTACCGTCTGGTCCATCTCTACTCTTGGTGTTATGAGCAGCAGCTCAACTCCTGTGCTGAACTCACATCACCGTCTGCTGCTTTCAGGGAGTCGCGCCGCCTACACTTAACCTGGAGCAGCCGGACCCGCTGTTTGAAGGGCGTTCACGCCACTAGCTGCGCCCCAAGAAGGCGCCGATCCGAGGGCCATCTCCAACCCTTTCGGGTTTGTCGGTGAGGTCTTTGCTTCACATGATAGGTTCAGAACTTTATAATGTTTTACTTCTTCTCGATGAACTGAACCAACTAGCTTGTGTGATATGTGTTATATATGTACATGTGGTGACAAAACTATCTGCCTATTTAGCTATATCTCTAAACGAATTATGTTCATGCAGTACCCTATTACTCTATCGATCATATCAAAAACTGTATTGGCCCATGCTGTCAACGACTTGATTATTGGTTTCATTGCACTGTAGCTAGATCCTAAGCAGAAGGCCTCATGAATATAGCTTGAGAATGTACCCTCGTTTTCCAAATATTCAATTAATCTGCTGTAATCAGGTGACTCCTTACATAAATATGGGTAGTCAGATAACTCCTTACATAACTATGGGATTTACTGTAAATGATGATTGCTATGCTTCTGAAGCATCTAAAAATCTTGTTTGGTATCCTGTTGCAACAGATCATAACAGCTTAGTGAGTTACCTAATTAGACAACTGCCTCTTCTTCGATTATAGCTTCTTCTTTATTGATGTAGGTTATACAAGGCATTTGGCCTGCCAACGTCACCTTGGCATTAAGGTGCTCAGATCCCTGCTCTTTCTCTAACCATTTTTTTCTCCTTTGCAGCTACCAACATACTTATGTGCCTGTTAACAACTTGATTATTGGTTTTGACCATCATTTTGATATACTTGACAAGCTGGTTATTAACATGAGCTCTGATTGTTTGATATTCCAATATACCATTTCAGATGGGGGCCATATAAGGCCTCTCACGAGCTCACAGCTTTAGCTTATAACAGAGGTTTTAAACATAGTCTATTTGTTCCAATGATAAATAGTCTTTGAAATCCTTTTTTACATTCTTAGTTTGTATTGTTTGCTCAGGCAGCCAATGATCCCTGCATCTTGATTTAGTGCATTAGAATTTCCTCATTCACTTTGGTTCAGCTCTTGCTTTTGGCTGACATGTCATTATGTCTCTGTATATGTGCCTCCAAAAGCGAAAACTAAATTGTTCTTGTCACTGGTCCTTCTTTGCGTATATCTGAAAAGCATGATTAGTTCTACTTCAATACAGTGGTGCCATGCTTTGGAAAACAGAAAAATGTTTTTTGTCACAATCCTTTCCTCCCTAAGGATTGCACTCTTTTTACTCTGAGAAGCATGATTAGATCTACTGTAAGTTTGTTAGTCTGCTTTGCTTCTGCTTTCTTTCAGGCATTTAGGAAGTACAGTTCATTCTCTGAGACGCCACAGGCAGAGATAATCTCAAATATTTTCCCTGTTATTTGCGCTCTTTTTTTTTACTCTGAGAAGCATGATTAGATCTATTGTAAGTTTGTTAGTCCACTTTGCTTATGCTTTCTTTCAGGCATTTAGGAAGTACAGTTCATTCTCTGAGACGCCACAGGTAGAGATAATCTCAAATATCGTTCCTGTTATTTCATCAATTGTAGAAGCTAATTAGGAAATGTTCAGTTTGTAGTGTTTGCTCAAGCAGCCAATGATCCCTGCATCTTGATTTAGTGCATTAGAATTTTCTTATTTACTTTGGTTCAACTCTTGCTCTTGGCTGACATATCATTATGTCCCTGTGTATAGGTGCCTCCAAAAGTAAAAACTAAATGGTTCTTATCACTGGTCCTGCTTTGCATATCTCTGACAAGCATGATTAGTTCTACTTTAGTACAGTAGTGCCATGCTTTGGAAAATAGAAAATGTTTTTTTGTCATGTGATCCTTTCCTCCCTAAGCATTGCACTCTTTTTATTATTCTGAGAGGTATGATTAGATGTACTGTAATTAGGGTAAATTGCGCTCTGAGAGGCATAATTAGATGTACTGTAATTAGGGCATGATTAAATTGCAAAGAACCACGTCTGAATTCTGAAGTTGAGAGAGTAATGGCTAACTATTAGTGCAGTGGCACATGCAGTAATATAGGAGTTTGGAGAACCCCCTGAATCTGTAAATCAGTTCATGAGTGAAGGATGATTTCTCACTACAATAAACTTCAGCAAAACTTTAAACTTCAAGTGTTTTTGGGTAACTTTGTATTTTCGATGTGCATCCATATAAGGTTTCTGCTATTGATTCATATATGATGATTTAAATAAATGAAAATTACTAATATCCATAAATCACAGGTTCCTGGCTATTTCATCATTTGTCAATTGACCTTTGATTCCCTGCAATGGCTTTAGAAGGACATTGTATTCTTGCAATCATCAGATTTCACAATTACAATTTGCAGGCTTTAGTTTACAAGAAGGGAGGTAGAGGTGGACGTCTATTGAAGCAGGTAACTGGATCAATATATGATGATTTAGCTTTCAGAAACAAGAAAAGCACACAACTCCACAACATAGGTTTGTTTCAGATACCCAGCTTTGTTTCAGTAATGCATCCAGTTTTGGAGTGGATATAGGCAGTGTTTACCATGCAGTATGGATGAACTGACTATATGTTCTATTTGAATGATTAGATGAATGCCTCCAGTTTTGGAGTAGATATAGGCACCATTTACCATGTAGGAAGACTGCTGTGACAATGCTAATCATGAGAGTGATTCGAATTTTAAGATATGCCTATATATATGCTGTGACAGTGCTAACCATTGCAGTGATATTTGCATTTTTAGAGATGAACAAACTAGATGTCTAGCATGGCTGACCTCACTATACGTTGTGTTTGAATGATTACATGGATGCCTCCAGTTTTGGACTACATATAGGTAGCGTTCACCATTTACCATGGAATGGTTAGATGAACATCACCTGTTATTAATTAAATTGTTGTTACAGCTTCTCATTCTGTTTTATATAGCTAATGCAGTGACATAGAGATATGTATGTAGCTAATCATTCTTGAGGATGTCTTAGAACATGTATATAGCTAATCATTCTTGAGGATGTCTTAGAACATGTCTGTAGCTAATCATTCTTGAGGATTTTACAGCTTCCCATTCTGTTTTATATAGGTCTGCCTTTTTGTGTTCAGTTTGTGTGACACCGTACTCAAGGTTGGGATAAAGCCCAACGCTGAAGATCGAGCCCAAGCTGAAGGAGTGTGGTGGTGTCGGTGATGCCTTCCTGTTTGCGACCAGTTGGCTTCTGCATGATAAAATAAGAACTGTGTTGTTTGCCTACCTCGCCAAGGCCTTTTATTTTGCTTACCTAGATGTCTTCAGAGCAAGTACTTTTTCGGTACAATCCCATGGCATCTGACTCAGGCATGGTAACTATCATATATCAGATGTTGTATTTCTGTGGTTTGCGATGAGACTCGGGTGCTTCCATCCGTAAAAAAATAATGTGCATCCCCGGTATTGATGAAATGAATTAGAATCTCTCCTAATTGTCTTCATGTACAATTATTGTCTTTTATGACAAAATACCACTCTACTTTGAATCTAAGAGTCTCTCAAATGAAGTTGTAGACTTGAACAATTAGTCTTTTTAACAACAAAAGTGCTACCACTGTTGTGGTTAATGTAATGTAAAATATCTCTAGATACATTTATAATCGTTTGGATTATTATCACTTTTGTGACGTTATTCTATTGCAGACAAAGCTAATTTATTCAGCTTGATCAAAAATTGGTTCCTGTTAATGTACCTTGACTCTTCAATCCCTATATTGTTTACTAGAGTAATGATAATCTCATTTTCCTCAATTCCTTCAACAGAAGGATCGGCGCGCAAATGCGCGCCTCCTCACTAGTCTAACTATTATCATAGACATTGTACAGCTTTGAATTGAATATTTGATTTTCAGTGGAACCCTGTACAGACACACATCCTCTCAGAACGAAGTTTTCTTACCATTTTGTACCTTATATATCGCCACCCACTTAAACAGATGATTGATTATGTGTAACCCCTGCCAAAACTGTGAAGACCCTCTTGCTTTAGAGTTGAAAAAAAAATCACATTTGTCCTCCAAAAAAAAAAAACATTTGACATGTATTTTGCCTGCTAAGATTTTATACCAGGTTTCAGTGCTCCCCTGAACTAATTTCCAGAAAATATAGTTCATGATTTTAATGTTTATAGCACCCAGATCTGGACTCCATGATTTTAGTGTTTATAGCACCAAAATACAGTCTTTTGCTCTCCTATTTTTTTGCCTGCCCCATCCTTTTAAATTTTTCCTGAGAAACTGGAGGCATCCATGCCACATATCCAGCGAACAGCATTGATCTGGACTCCTCCCCTAATTTTTTCCCATTTCTGATGAACCATCTTCCTGAAATCTGGTTGCACTATTGGATATGACCTCCACGGCCAACTCTTAGGTGTCCTGCTCACCTTGAGAGGAGCTGTTTTCTGTTACTGTTTCTGTAAGCATGACTTATAATTGCCCTCAGTTATTTTTGATCTGGCTATGTCCTCTGCCCTGAACAATTCAAGCTGAGTATCTACATTTTCTACCTCTATTCCTAAATCATTCATGTTTAACCTCTTGTTTTTTTTTTTTTTTCTTCAGTCTTCAGTCGTTCGATGTGGACTCTGCAACTGCTATCATTCAAGATGGCAGCGTGAGTTTCAAGGTTGACACCCAACATCTGAGGGACATCAGTTTCCGCATGAATTCGATGTTGCAGTTCATTGGCGAACTTCAGATCTGTGAAGACAATGATGTACATGATCCTCCTTCCTCACGGTTTTTTTTTTTTTTCAGCCTGTTTGATACTAGCAGAAATAACAACACCACCAATTGTCGTTGTTGGTTTGCAGGCGATTCTACTAGCGCATTGGAAGGAACGTGGATGGCCTCGACCTGAACCTTTATCAGCAGTCTATCCTCATCCGACGGCAACATGAAGCAAAGCTTCTGAGCTCCAGGACCAGGAGAGGAAGAGCATGATCTTCGCAGTTGGATTCCTTTGTCTGGCCACGATGCATTTGCATATGTACATGAGAAGAGAATCGGACCGCCTAGAGGCTTTGGTGATAAGAATTGGTCGGCTCTGCATATGGTTTTGGGAGGTCATTCACATATCTTGTTTCTAGCACCTTATGTGAAGGGCTGCCATGGCATGTCTGGATATGTGTTTGCGATTAATCGTATTTGCAGTGTAGGCATTGTCTTTCAATTATTCTGCAGAGGGCTGGTGAAACTTGCAGCAGAATGACAGGTTTTTTAATGCTTCCATAAACTTGGCCTTTTGGATCATCATGTTAACAAAGATTGTTTGTGGATGGATCCACTTGTGTTAAGCAGTTAAGCTAGACTGCTGGATCATGTTTTTATAAATGATTGTAATGGTTTAAAAAATGGTAGAGAACATGGTGTAGCATGGAAGAATACATACCCATTTGTGAATTTACATTTACTGGATCATGTTTTTATAAATGTTTATGACGGTTTAAAAAAAGTGGTAGAGAAGTGTGGAGCAGCATGGAAGAAAACATACCCATTTGCGAATTTACATTTACATTTATAAATTCCTCTATTAAAAAGATGAACATAATCAACTTAAAAAAATTAAACAAATAAAAAAGAAGAGAGAAGGGCTCTAATTGCTATACATCATGTTAGACGACTCTAGTCTAGTAGTATAAAGCTAATCGATTGACAGACCAAAATATATTTCCCTGGCTTGGGTTCACCTCCTCCCCACAGTCGAAGCAGCAGGAGATGCATGGCGTGCACATTACTGATCCGTGGATCACTGGCAGCTCGCCAGTCGCGACCGCCGCACGAAGACACCCATCAACTGGCAAGCCCCTTTCAACAACAACCCTTCATAGCATTGCATTGTCGACGAAAAACATTGTTAGAAACACAAACTGAGATGACGACGACGATAGCAGAGAAAGGCAAATGGAGTGCAGAGCCACTGAGGGGCTGTTTGGTTCGAGGGACTTTTAGTCCCTAGTAATCAAACAGAAAGAGAGACTTTTTCTCCATTAATCTCAAAAAGATTGTTTTGGAGGAAATTTTTTAATAGTCCACTAAAAGTCGACTTTTCTGACAAACACCCGCTGAGTCGATGCGAGCTCGTGGACCGTGGCCCAAACTAGAGTGCTGGACCGACCCAGGCTGTCAGAGAAACGCGTACGGGGCGGTCACACTGCCATTCCGCCGCGTCGTCCTCCCCGTCCATCGTGGGTGCCAGCTCACTGTCTGGTGACCGCTGCGCCAGCAACGGCACTCTCACAAGCCAGAACAGCTCACCCCTAGCTGTAGCAACAAGTCGCCGCTCCCTCCCCTCCCCAACGCGGTTTCATCTCCATCGCACAAGAAAATTAATTACTCCTTGCATTTATTGACCGTGCCACTCGCCCACTCCACTCCCAACCAAACGGAATGGCGTGCCTGCATTACAGGCCCGCTCCTCGTCCTGCCGCTCTCCAGTGAATGCTCAAGGTGGCACTGGGTTAATCCCATCCACCCTAGTCCTTGCTAATGATCTTCATTTCAATCTAATTTAACAACGGCCCCATTAGCATCACCCAAATGTTGCTTGGGACTTCGAGTCCCCGGCAATGGCGTACGTGCGGCGTCAAATTATGCAGAAATGGAGGGCTCGCAAACAAACAAATCGACGGAATGCAATGTCTATCAGAGCACTGACCTCGTCGGAGCTTGGGCTTGGCAATGTCGCCAGCTCCAGCGGGCTTCTTCCTGACTGTAGCATCAGCGTCGCGGCGCTTATTCCTACTCCCGTCGTTCTCAGCCGGCGGGAACAGGACGGCATCGATACCCTGGACGGAGATCCTCCCATCGATATATATATATCCGGATCAAAGAGGTACGCCGTCCCTCCCCCGTCGCCGAACTTGACGGACCCATCCGCCTCCCGAGCGGCGACCTTGATCGGCGGGAACCGTAGCGTGTCGTACCGGACGTTCCCGAACCTTCGGACGGCGGTGTACATGCTCTCCTCCGTCTGGTACTCGGGGATCACGTGGTAGTACAGGATGTCCTCCGGGGAGGAGGAACCGGACAGCTGCTCGGTGGTGAGACGCGCCATGGCGTCGTCGTTGGGAGCGACAACCGTCAGCACGTAGCCCTCGGAGAGGAGACGACCCAGCTCGGTGGCGAGCGAGGTCAGGTTGACGAGAATGTCGGCCAGCTTGGTGTACCCGCCGGAGAGGAGGAGAGTGGAGATGAAGTCCTGGACTTGACCGTGCCCGTCGAAGTGATGGGGACTCGTGCTCGGACCGGGTGATGGAGCCGGCGCCATGGATGGGCCTGGTGACATCGCGTCCCAGACAGGGAGCGACGGCGAGGCACCCAGAGGCGGCGTTGGGCCGGTGGTGGTGGTGCTGGGCTTCCGGAGGAGGCGGTGCGTGCGCGGGTCCACCTCGGGGGCGCCGGTGGGGAGCGCGGCGGAGATGGACGCCGCCGCCGCGAGGCTACGGCGGCGGCGGTTGAAGGCTTCCTGGACGGAGCGTGGGACAAGGACGCGGTCGACGCCGTGGATGACGCCGTCGGCGCGTGTCACGGCGTCGGGACAAGTCACGGCGCGTGAAACGGCGGCGAGGTCGAGCGGCTCGCCGGCGAGCGTGGGGAGAGGACGGGGACTGGGAGGAAGGAGGCGGCGTGGAGGCGGGTGGGGAGGACGTGGAAGAGGAGCAGTGACTGGAGGGACCGGAGGTTGCGAGGCTCCAGGAGGAACCGCCGGAACTCCGGGTCCAGGTCTCGCTCCAGAGCCTCGTTCCGTGGCGTCAGGATGGTGATGGTGGAACCACGTCGAACCACGGCGGATTCTAGTGGGTGGAGGAGCAGCGCCTTCTCTAGTAGTTCGGAGAGCACCGTGTAGTGTGAGTCTAGTAGAGCCATTAGCACCGAGTTGGAGCTCACGCCCGTGGTGGCGGTGGTGGCGGTGGATGGGGATGAGGATGTCAATGCGGTGGGCGGGTTCTGCTGCTTCGGCGGCAATGCCGACGCGGTGGTGGTGGCGGATGCGTGGGGAGGAGGAGGAGGAGGAGGAGGAGGAGGAGCGGGAGGGGATCAAGTTCAAATGCACCACCCACAGATCTCCTCGTATAGTTCAAAAAAAAAAAAAAACTCAAACTCAAGAATCAAGCTGCTTATGTGAAATTACATGCAGTGATTACGAGAGCGTAAGGCACATGAGGCAAAGCAAGCGACTCCAAAGTATTTCATCATAAAGGACACATCCTTTGGGTTTCAACACCCCATTCCCCAGTAAAACATCTGATGGTCATGTAGGCCTATTAATATTGTTCTTAACATAATGCATACCCTTACTGAGAGCGAGGAGGGATATCATACAGCCCTCAAGAGAGCATTTCCGACAACAAAAGGTACCATCCTAGGTGTTCTCTCCGTAGATAACGAGATACATCATCAGTTAAACAAACTACTCAAACTACATTCCTGTTGTGTAGTGTTTGAATTAGCAACGGGAGATATTGCAGGAGACTTTGGTCTCTTGGTTGATTGTTTGTGCTGTCAAGGTGTGGGGCATACCGGTCTGTAACTGGCCATGAAACCTGTAGGTCACTTTGGTCTCTTGGTTGACAGTTTGTGCTGTCAAGGTGTGGGGCATACCAGTCTGTAACTGGACATGAAACCTGTAGGTCAGTTTGGCTTCTTGGTTGATAGTTTGTGCGGTAAAGGTGTGGAGCATACTTCTCCGTAACTGGCCGTGAAGCCCGTGATCCCTCTACATAACCACCAGCAAGACGATAGGGGGGATTACGCCTCCCGCTGGTCACCACCAAATGGGAATGGTCAGCGTCAAATTCAGGTAAAGGAAATGATGACTGACATGGACTTAACTGCCTCCTGTCTTCACAACCAGTTCTTGAGGAATTAACACTGTGCGGTGATTCACAGTCCATCCTTTGCCTCCTTTGCCTTTCCGGTGAATGTTCCCTTGATCTTGATTGAGTATTTCTCCCCACAAGCTGTTTTTGTCTTCGATCTGATTGGGTCTTATCTCTGCACTCGTGTCTAGACGTGCCTGCTGTATTCCTTTCAGTTCTCCTATCTTCATAATGAGCATCTCTTCCATCTTTTCTTAGATTATGCTTCTTGTTCTTATCCAAATCTGTTTTGTTGCCATCAGATGCCTTTTCCACAGGTTGACTTCTCTTTTTTGACCTGTCACTTGATGTATCCTGGTCTATTGCTACAAGACCAGCATTGCACTTAGAACGACTCCATTCACCTTGGCACGAATAGCTTCCTTCTGAAGACTGGCCATCGACATTATCTACTTTCGTCCCACCCTTCCTGTAATCAGTTATTTCACTGTCGTTCCTGGGGACCATTCCTCTATCTGACTGTGGATTTTCTCTCCTGGAGGAGGTTTCTTTCTCCTGTCCCGAAGCTGATCCAAGTCCATATGCACTTTCCTGCCCCTCCTTGTGTCTCTTGTTTCCTGGCTGTAATGAACTTCCATCAGCTTGTATCTCCACCCAGAGGTTGTCTAGCTCTGGTACATCACTCTGCCCTTGATTTTCACTCGAATCTTTGCAGTGGGCAGTTTCTTTTCTAGTATAGTCCTGTTGTGTATTTTCTCTCCCATTGGCATATTTATCATCCGTGATTCTGCAGGCCATATTATCCAACTCGACATCCTTGTCCACAGGGGTGTCCTGCAACAAGATTTCCAATAGGTTGACATAAAACATGTTTTTCTGTACAGAGGTAAGACCAGATTACAATTTGCAGGTGTTAATAAGGTAGTTGTCTTAGTTTTTAAGCACCTGAACAGAGCAATCAGACATGCCCTTGGTTGATGGCCCATCATATGGTGTCTCTGCCAAACATGTTACCCTGAAATGGAAAACCAATAGATCCCTGTCAACTGTTAGCTATACTTTTGTGGCATATTACCACTTGAGTTACACCACAGAGAATGAAGAGGAACAGTACAGCAACCAAAAAGTGATCCACAAAAGAAAAGATTAGTAGTTGTATACATTAGGGCCAGCGAAAATATAAGAACTAAGGCTTCTTGAAGTCACAAATTGAAAATTCGAATTAATCTGTATATATATTTTTCAAAAATGTAATGGCAAATTAATTTGTATATTATGTAGGCAAAAGTATAAAAAACAGGTGAAAAAGGGACATTGTGAGCTACCTCGTCTTTGTTTCAGTACTTGCAACACAAGATGAAATGCCAAATTGTTTTTCATTCCCTTTCATAGTTTCTGCACCATTTTGACTAGCAGCAACACCAATAATAGATTGTTCAATTTGTGGATCACCCTTCAAGAGCTTTGCTGCACAGTTAGCCTCTACAACAATCTGTGGTGATGTGCTTTCTGCACCTACATTGTCAGCTTGCTCACTTTCTGCTCCACACAACCCGTTTGACAATTCTGTAGGTTTTGTTAATTGGTCAGTGTTCTTTCTCCTTTTGCCAGCCATCCTGCCTTTGCTGTTATCAAGCTCTTTTGTTTTGGTAGGTTTTGTTGATTGGTCAGTGTTCTTTCTCCTTTTGCCATTTATCCTGTCTTTGCTGCTATCAAGCTCTTTT
This sequence comes from Hyparrhenia diplandra, assembly GCA_015847255.1. Classification (NCBI taxonomy): domain Eukaryota; kingdom Viridiplantae; phylum Streptophyta; class Magnoliopsida; order Poales; family Poaceae; genus Hyparrhenia; species Hyparrhenia diplandra. Next base: position 139,135 of record JADLZK010005787.1, read on the forward strand.
GTTTTGGTAGGTTTTGTTGATTGGTCAGTGTTCTTTCTCTTTTTGTCAGTCATCCTGCCTTTGCTGTTACCAAGCTCTTTTGTTTTGGTGCATTCAGGTGTAGCTGGAAATTTTATATTCCTACTAGCTGCACCAGTATCCTTGTCTATTTCATGATCTCTGCGAGATATTTAACAAAACTCAAATGCTGTGAGCAGCAATTGCAGAAAAAATATTGGGAAACAAATCGGGAATAACTTACAGGCAGTAAATGAAAATTGTTTTGGAAAGCTTCCAAGCACGTGAGTTGCCATCCTTGTCCTTTTCTCTCAAGGACAGTTCCCTAAAATATACATTAGACGGATTAAGAACAGAAGAACAGAACAACTATACAAAATAAACAATCTAAGCAACCAATCTGGATGAACAGCACCTTGGAAGACATGCCCTGTGATATGCTCTTGGACAGCGCCTACACTCTACAAGCTGAAGTGCTCTTTGAGTCTTGTTCTCCATGCGTCCACATTTAAAACACCAATGTATGGGGCATGGAAATGACATCCCCGCCATAATCCTTTTTTCCAACTCACAAGCTCCATCATTAGGATCCAGTAATTGTGCAATGCACTTAGGGTGGTAAAAATATCCGCAAGATGCTCGATTGCATTGAAACACCTAACAGAATGTACGCTACTGATTAGGATCACATGGACGGAGTAAAAGCTATGTATCTAGACATAACATATATCTAGGTGCATAGCAAAGACTATGTTCCTAAACAAAGCCAAAACGGCCTATAATTTGGGTCGGAGGTAGCAAAATATAGGAAGAGAGTGGCTGAGGATAAGGATAATCAGAAGAGAGAAGAATGTTGCTGGGTAGTACATGAGGGCGAACCTTGCTTACCCACACCAATACATGGATGCCTCTTAAATAAGCTGCACTTCTAACAACCAAACTACATGTCTCTAAGCCATAAAATCCATTCTATCTAAAGCTCTAAATAGCTAACAATAACTGTAATGTGTACCATGCTGTACTGCCTTGCCGTGCATATGCTGCTGTGCTTGGCCATGTACCGCTGCAAAGGCCCAATGCCATTATTGGCTTTTTTTTTTGCGACACTAGTTTGGCATTTCAGGTGTCATGGGAGGGAATGCTAAACTTCAAAAACATAATAAAATAAGAAAATAAGAAGACCGTAATAGCTAGATAAGCAACATTATTCTTTGCCAGCAAGTAAGTACATCGTCTTAAATCCCCTCAGCCACTAACATGTGGTCTTCCTTTGATGGCTGGTGGTCTAGAATCAATGAAGGGGTGGTCGGATAGGTTTGGCAAGTCTAAATTCTATTATAATTCTCAAAACTTGGAGCATTTGAAATGTGTATTTTATGGGACCTCACCAAATTTTGAGAGCATCACTGTTGGCTGTTGAGGAGATAAGATTATGGGGTTTGGCAGGGGCTAAGGCATTGCTTATCTAGCTGCCTTGTCTCTTGAGGGGACTCAAAGATGTTTTTTCCTCCTGGTTGTGGTAGTGCTTTGTGTTGTAACAAGGGCGATCTAGTTGTTCAAGAGTGATGGGGTGCTAGTGTATGTTTTGTAAGGGTTTCTCTACTCGGTTATACCTTCTTCACATAATGATACACAGCTCTCCGGAATGTTCAAGAAAAGAAGTGCATTCTCTTAAATAAAAAAAATAATTTACTAGGCTTAGTGGCTTAAGTATACCTTAGCATTTGGCCCATCGGATGGATCAAGCTCTCCACATCTAAAACATTGGTGTTGCTTATTTTGGCAGTTTGCACATAGATAAGTACCAATACTCTGTAAACAAAAGTGACATGTCACTGACTGAAGCCAGAAAATGAAAAGGCTGGCAGCACCATTAAGTAAAAACTTCAAGAAGCTACCTTTACTTCTGCTGAAGTGTAACCAAGAGTTTCACATTTAGATTCTCTGCCATCTTTCTCTGTGGGATGGAAAGACCTCTTGCATGGACCTTCACAGCTGAATTAAATCGTTGTAAGAATCAAAGTTTATAATTGAACTGAATTAATAAACCAACAAGAGCTTGCGGACAGAAACTTTCATATGCTACAACACACAATGAACACCCCATGGATTAGTGGAAGACATCCCCATCTGTCACTTGCATGCAGAAAGTAATAAGCGTTTTCCCTTGTTATGCTTCATCAAAACTTTGACTCACTCATCTTATAAGTAATTCAGTAGATTTCCACATTTAACACCGAAGCAAACCCTTAATGTGAAACTTCATAAAGTAAATTCATCTTGTACAAATTCAAGGAGATAACTCATAGCCTATGACCTGGCAGTGTAAATAAGAGGCACAAGGGATATTGAAAGCTGAAACACCCAAACAAAACTTAGATGTGGTATCCCAGTCCGCCTCATATACGGTTCACAGCTCTTAGGTACACTCTTCATTGCACCTTTGTCCATAGCTCGCCTATACCAATTGTGTTCAAATTGGGAGACAATTTAAGAGAGAATGCTATGATTAGGGAATGCGTCTTAGAAGGATTAAGCAAGGTGGATCTAGCTGCAATTAGGCTGAATTGGTGGCCACTGTTATCTATCTTCCCCTTTCTCTTTAGTCTGCTACCTTTCACTTCTGTTATAGCTTTTAACCCTTTAACATTAACCTTATTTCCCCTTGTGTTAACCTTCTCATACTGTTAGCAACTGTATTTCATGCAAATGTTAAAGGTGTTGATCCAAGTGGCAAGTGGTTTATAATTTATTAATTCTGAGCATGGCATGGACAAAAATATGGAGCACATGTACAAGAAATGAAATAAGACAGATACAGTCATTTTTGTGCACCTACCTAAGCAATTGTCCTCCATCATCACATATCGCACATATTTGATCGGTACCGTCATCATTACTGCTTTCATCATCATCACTGCTGCTGTCATCAGATTCATCACCATCATCACTGCTACCATCACCATCATCACAATCATCACCACTGTCATCTTTGTTACCATAATTGTTATCATCATTTTTTTTAACATGCCGCCTGCCACTAACAGTGAATTGTGCTTCCAGACCTAAGGCCTTTAAAATAGGCTCATTCAAAGGAAAAGTGAAACATGAGACAACAACAACAACATAGCCTCTAGTCAAATAAGAGTCGTTTTGGGTTGCGTGCATTCAACCCTTTCAACCTCTGATTACAAAAATAGTTTAATAACTATACTTTTGCTATCCTTTGTAACGAATGTACTAAAGAAGTAGTCCAAGTTCTATTTTGGGGACTAAGTCAGTGTCCAAAACGACACTTGTTTGTACTGGACAGAGTAGAATGAACATGGGCATAGTAACAAGAGAAGTTTACGTTATACATTTGAGCGATAAAGGTCATCAAACTTAATTTGGAACCTCCCAATCAATCTGATTTCATGACTATAAAAAACTGACTCCCAACCATGAACTATGAAAGCTTTCTTGAATAACCCACAACAATTTTTTCACCCTACAAGTTGCTGATGCGCCAGTGAAGTTTCACAGCCCAGCAACTAAGTTAGGAAATAAAATGAAAGTGTCCCACAACATCTCTTCTTCCTATCACTCTTCACAAATATGCCTACATCATGATCTGCACTGTTGTGTGTAAAGCTAACATATCAGATCTTAGCATACCTTTTTAGTTCTCTCAAAGCCATTCTCTTTTTTGAAACCTCTCTCAAAGCCATTCTCAATAAGCCTTTGCAGAATCTGCATATATACAGAAGAAGAGAAAAATCAGTGCATGCCACTCATCTAACAAGTCTCATGACTCTGGAAAATCAATAAGGTCCATTATTCAAGAAAATAACGAAATCATATAAAAACTTCCATGCAAACGAAGAGAGGGTGATAATGCTAGTTGACAATGTATAGTTTTGAAATTATATTACCATGTTTTCAAAGGCAAGCATGGGCCCTCCCCTATTGTATGTATTTCCCTCAAAAAATAAAGTAGGAAGTAGGGTCGTAGGGTGAAGTAACTTGTACCTTTGACTTCATCAATGTTTGATCTTGCTCTACAAACAACTTGATTAGGGTATGGTGCTTCATCAAGTCATCCGCCACAGGTTTAGGATTGTATTTACTTCAAAAGACAAACGGATAATAAACATTATAATCATATAATCAGAGGGGCACAGACAAAGTAGGCATGTAGATGGATACCCAAAAACTTCATCAAGGTGATCCCAAAGGTGATTCAAACTTCTTTGCCCCCTTCTCCGAACAAAGTGGAGCATTTGCACTGTAACCAATATTGATCGAACGAACTCTTCTTCATAGCATTTTCGTGGTTTCAACAGCTTTATCCACTTGTGCTGGATAGAAAGCACATAGATGTTGGGCTTCTCACCGTCAAGCCTTATCTTCCAAGCTACCACCTCCTTGTACACATTTTGTTCCGCAAATCCGTGCAAAAAAACATTCTTCCTGATGAAATCTGCCTCGTTATTGTCCTGACCAAACTGGAAAGGCAAGATACTAAAACAAACAGGTTCCCTTTCACCATCCTCAAAGTAGTATTCATTGACATCCTCAATTTGTGGCTCCACTCCATCATCATCATCATCAGAAGACATTATAGGACACACTTGATTTGAGCAAGGACGAAAGAGAAATCTGACAGGAGCAAGTTCACAATTAAGCCTAATTTTATCAAAGCAGTTACAGCAGAGTTCAACACTGGTAATTTATTTGCTTTCCCGATAGATACTCTTTTATTTATCACAAGTTCAGAACTAACAATAAGACAGAATTTGCTTTCACTGCATGCACTGATAATTTGCTTTCACGGCAGTGGACAATAACTAATGACCTATGAAAGCATGAGCTTACTAACTGAAATAATATACTGAAAACAGAAATATGACATGCCATTATCCAGTGATTAACCATGAATATAAGAGCACAGATTGAAGTATTCTTAATATAGCAACCTGTGAGGCAGGCAACTAGCTTGGTAATGTTACTAACAAAGCAACAGTAATTACCCAAAAGTTAATGCACAGTTCCGCACGAATTTGACATCACATAGCAATACATGGACTGGACTATTTAACACTTCAAATGCTCAGCTGCAACTACAGATTTTTTTACAATAAAGAATTTAAGCAATAAGACAAACCGATAAGCTAGAAGCTCGCGATGGGTAAAAATTCCTACACCAATCTCGATCAAACTAATGGCAAGGAGGGGAAAAAGATTTGGGTAAAATTCAGAATCAGCCAACCCTTAGTGGTCTAATTTTGCAGACACTCAGTCCACATGAAATTGCCACTGTCACACGAAACAGGCATTCTGACTTCTTAATTGTGGGATAAAAATAAAATCGATTATATTTAACACCACCCCTGAATGCAGGGGTACGTACACCCGATAATTTCTTGCAAAGCAATCGAAGTTTTAGTAAGCATAATAATACATGCATATGCACACTTGAAATCAGATTCAGATCCGAATACAAAAGGTATTGTTAGGGTTCAGGCGCGCGGCTGCGCACGGCAGGAATGGAAGGGCAGGGAGAGGGCGTACCCTACGGATTACGCTAAGGTTTGGGCGCACGGATTCGCTTCGCACAGCAGGAAGGGAAGACCAAGGGGAGGGATGGATACCTGGTGGTGCGGTGCTCGTCGCCGGCGAAGGTGGCGGAGTGCGGCGGCAGCAGCGACGGCCAGTCCGTGGGGCAGGGTAGAGAAGAGAAGTCCCTAGAATACGGCGCGGCTGTCTCGGTTCCACTCGCCCGCCAGTAGCCTAAGCCTGCCACGTTCGTTCTCCCTCTCAGCGAGCCATGGGCGCCGGCCCATGGGCCAGCCCATGGAGGACCATGTGTCTAGGGCAACTCGTGACGTGTTCGACACCGGCGGTGGCCGATTCTGCCGTTCCCCTCCTCGTGTGCTGGCGTTGTGCCCACGTGAAACAGAGGGATGTGGGGATGAGGAAGAAAATTTTGGATGGAGGGGTGATTGATTGTTGATTGATTTAGAAATAGTTTGAGCTTACCGCTGAAGATAGGTGTGTTTAGAAGCCCAAATTTCCTCCAAAATTTTCAAATTTCCCATCACATCCTATCACATCGAAACATTCAATGCACCTAAACACGTTTTGCCGGCCACTATAAAATTTAGGTAAATAAAAAAAACTAATTGCATAGTTTAGATGTACATTCTTGAGGCGATTCTTTTGAGCCTAGTTACACCATAATAGGATAATATTTACCACTAACAAACTAAACATCTTATGATTAATACGATGTGACGCTACATGAGGAATTTTCAGCCAAAATTTTGGCTTCTAAACACACCCAATAACAACTTAAAGCGGTACCCAATAAACATGAGGCTACACAATGCTGAATTATGTTACTCAATCCTCCTAAACTTAACATTTGACTTTTTGACAACAAGTTTGACTACTTGTCTTACTCAAAAAATTGTGTAAAATATTATGGTTTATTAATAAAAATTCTTCAATAATGGCTTAAATTTGATTATATATGCATAATGTTTTTAATAAGACAACGGTCAAACTTTGGCTCAAATAATCTACTCCCTCAGTTCTAAATTTATAAGTTGCTTTAACTTTTTTTAGTACATCCTTTTTGTTGTGAATGTGGATGAACTAAAAAACAAAGCGGCCTTGTAATTTGAAATGGAGTGAGTACCGTGTTAGATCTTTGTAAGCTCTTTTACTTTACTTGGAATTTCCAACCATTTCCTCCCTAATTTTTTTGGTCAAAAATGGTATGTTGGTCATTCTGTACTTTCCCCACTCGCTAACCCCGCACCACGGCCTCTCCGAACCCGGCCTAGACCCATACCTTCCCCACTCGCTAACCCCGCACCACGGCCTCTCCGAACCCGACCTAGACCCATGTCCAGCCTTCGCCCGTTGTACCTCGCCCAAGCCGCCCTAATCCTCGCCAGCACCCGCTCTCCCGTCCACGCCCGACCCTGACATCCCGACCTCGACCAAGCCGCCGCCGAAGCCGCCCTCGTCCTCGCCATCACTTGCTCTCCCGTCCACGCGCAACCCCGACATCCCGACCTCGACCAAGCCGACTGGAACACCACCACCGCCTACGCCAGGTGCCTAGATCTCCCTCTTGGGGACCTTCTCTAGCGACGAGCACCCACCAGTTACGCACACCCCTTTTCGTTCTCGCAACGTAAGACAAATGGTTGGGACATTGGGCCGTCGACATGGGCCTGATGCCATACAGGAGCGATGTAGGGAGGAGGGACCGTGATTTTAGGATCGTGATTTACAGCCACCATTTACAGGGTGCCGTGACTATAGGATCGTAGTTTCCATTTTCTTTTTCACGGAGAGTAGTTCTTGTTTCTGTCGTCGTTTCTCCGTCAATCAAGAAACTGGCCCTAGCACCCATGGACTTAGATCAAGAGAGAGAGCTGTTCGGCGGCGGCAAGTCAAATGCGTACGGTGGCATGAGGAACCCAAGAGGAATTTTGTTAAAAAAAAGTTAATAAGAACATATTATCTAACTATTTAAATTGAATTATGCATCAGAACTATACTACTCAAAACATAATTATGAAGTTACCGTTTTACCCTTAATAAAAAAAATACGAGAATGCAGTTAACTCCTAGTCTTAATTCCCACCTTTACGGAGGAAACTGGAGGAAATTCTACACATATGGCCCACCGACGACCACAGACACATCATTTTCCTCATGTTTCCTCCATCTCGTTTCTTCCTACCATCTTGTTTCGGATTCCTACCTCGGTGATGTGAGCAATCGAATTTTTCCTCAATTATTGTAAAATAATTCAAAACTGTTATCTGGTCTAAAAAAAAGAAAAAACAAAAAAACATAATCAAGCCGAGCCCAGGTGGAAATGCCGTAGCATGTAATGAAAAGACCTATGCTAAAAGAAGGTGAAAGTAGCATCGTCCCGAGAGACGAGACGAATCTATCTCTTCAAGCCCGTTCCACCTACACCAAATGATCACGCGGCTTCATTTCCCATTTGTACTAGGCAGCAAATCACTGCTTCACTTCCTTTTTTTTTTTTTTTGAGACCACCGCGTTTTTCATTAATCATTAAGAAGAATAAAATTCAACAAACCGACAGATGTTGCGGTAACCATGTAGTTACTAGGACAAGACCTTTTTTTTTACTGTGGGCAGCAAACCATATACTAGTACAATTTTACACTGCCTAATAAATCACCATACCAAGTTAACCCACATCATATTTTATTCCTCATAACATGGGTGAATGACCCGATCTCGAAAAACCAATCAATGAATGAAACTGAAAAACATACAAGCTGCAACAGCAAAGTGTAGGATCCAAATATCCAATCCAATATAACCATCTCAATTTCATTTCATCCACAAAACATCACTTCGCTAGCATCAAAACGAACTGAACACCAGTATGCATCCATGCAACCATCTCAAAATTCAGGCAGCATACATGAGTATGATATCAAATTATCATAAAAAATAGGACCTCTGCTTTCAGATGCAAATCCGGCATTTGGTTCTGACAACTGCCTCATCTCCTCTCCGGACCCTTCGCTACTGCTGACGCCTGCCATTGCCAGCCAGCCCATGCCTGCAGGAACACACGGAAGGACGTGATCAAATATAAGAAAGCAGTTAACAACGCTGATCGAGAAATTAATTGCAAGAACTTATTCTTAGAAACTTTCATCATCTGCTAGGTACATGTTCTGCTAGCTTGCCACTCCAGAATTTATACTAATCCAAGAGGTCAGGTCAATTCCACTGCAAATGCAGCAGAGCTAGCATGCCAATTTTGTATTTATTACTGCTCCTACCATCATCAGAATAGCCATTTCATGAAGCCACACCATATGGCTCTAATATGAGTGAGAAATTCACAGTGTAACTCAAAGGTCACTGTCACTCTAATATCTCTGCTGTTTCTGCATTTTACACTTGGTAGTTCAGTCTGCAGTTCTCATTCAACTTGTGAGTTCAGTAAACACACCGCATGAATGAACAAAGTCAATACTATATGATCTAGTCGAATATGCACTCTCAACCAAGTTTCACTTTCACTCATAAAATTTCATCAAGTCAAAGAACATATTAGTGATATACCTAAAGAGTTAACATAAAAAAAAACAATGAACATTTCTTTTACTTTCTCTTTCTCTTTAAAACCTGATTGGCGAAGCGTTTTGAGTACAGAGAACAAGAATGTTGAAAGACACTCACACAGAGCCGAATCATCAAGAATTGTAAAATGTGGGTAAGAAAGAAGAAACTAGAATACCTGGACAAGGATTCATGGTGCAAATATGCCGCCAAATCTGAGTTCAGTCCCTGGCCACCGCCATCCGTTCTTTGCTGGTGCGACACTTGGGCATCCAGCTGCCTCATCCACGGCGGCAGCGGCGGCAGAGATGAATCCATTTGGTGCCCATTTGGCTGTGGTTGCTGGTCGGCGAGGAGTGGCGCGTCCTTGGCAGACCCCGGCGACACGAACGCCATTGTGGCGCCGGCGCCGCTCACCTGCTGCGCCAAATTGGTGTTGTGTTGGTGCCTGCCGAATCCAACCGCGTCGGCCAGCTGCTGCTCCTGCAACATCTGCTGCACGGTCGGCAGCTGCTTCTCCTGCAACATCTGTTGCACCACCGTCGGCTGGTGCCAGTACTGGTGGCCGTGGGCGTGGCCTTTGCCCCGGCGAGATGTCGAGCTCTGTCCCGGAGTACCGCGCCGGCCACGGTTTGCTTCTTCGCTGACGCTTCGGCGGCCTGCTGCGTGATCATTTCCTGCTCTCTAGCGCGCTCCGCCGCGGCGAACTGCCTCATGAGCATTTCCAGCTTCCTTTCCTTCTCGGAGTACTGCGCCACGGGGTGCTGCTGCTGCTGCTGCGCGATCAGTTCCTTCTCTCTAGCGCGCTCCACCGCGGCGTACTGCCTCATGAGCATTTCCAGCTTCCTATCCCTCTCTGCCATGGCCACCAACTCCGGCGACTGCAGGTTCCCCTGGGTCGTCGTTGATCCGTCTGGGTGGCCGCCGTTCCCAGGGGTGATGTCGATGCCGAGCTCATTCTGGGCGTGCCGCGCCTCGGCTTGCAGCCTCTCATCAAGGTCTGGCGTAGACGCTTTCTGACTCTGCCACAGCATCTCCTGGAGCCACACAACGTCCGGGTCTTGCTGCGTCAGCAGCGTCCTCACGTCCTGCTCCAACTTCTTCCTCATCATTGCCCGCTCGTCCGCGAGCTCTAGAATGGCGGCCAACTCCTGCAGCATCGCCTGGGTTTCGCCGTCGAGGTGGCCGTTTCCATGGGCGATGTCGAGCCCATTCTGAGCGTGCTCTGGCTGCTGCTGCGCGCCCGCGGCCAGCTGCATCATCTCCTGCGAGTTCATGTCCTGCACTCCGGCAACCTGCCCCACTGCGGCCACCTGCTGGTGCGTGTCCGGGTGGTGGCCGTACCCCAGCGTGAGCTCCGTGTCATCATCGTATTGCGCGGCGAGCTGGTTGTCGAACTGATGAGCGCCGCCGGCGGCGGCGGACACGGACAGCGACTCCGCCGCGGCGACCTGCTGCTGCTGGAGCAGCAGCAGCAAGTCCTGCTCCTGCTCGCTCGCCACCTGCGACGCGGACGCGGCAGCCGGCTGGTGCGCCTCAGCCATCTGATGGTGCCACGGCGACGCGTGGTGCACCGCCGCCGCCGGGTCGTGGTACTGCTGCGCCCAGGCGAATTGCTGCGACATGTTGCCCGTCGTGTGGGCAAGCCCCGCCGTGGAGGCTCCCTCCATCTGCTGCGGCATCTCCTGGTCCTGGGGCCGTCACGAAACCCGGCATCTTGGTGCTTCCACGTGTTGGCCGGGATCTGCTGCATCGTCGTCGTCACGTCCTGCTCCATCGCCACCCCGGCCGCCGCGTCCCACTGCCCCATCTCCGTCATCGCGCCATTATTCTTCATCATCTGCTGCATTCTGGCGAGCTCTGCCATGTCCAACAACTCCTGCAGCTGTAGCATCTCCTGGGACATGTCGACCTCTTTCTGGGCATGTTGCGGCACAAGGTGCTGAAGCTGATGCTGCTCGTCGCCGGCGCCGGCGAGCTGCATCATCGCTTCCAGCAGAACCGAGGTGGTGCCTTGTCCCGGCGTTCTGCCCGCAGCACCGTCTCCTGCACGGCGCGGTTGCCCTGTCCCAGCGTGCTGTCCCGCAGAATCGAGGTGCTGCTGCGCGCGCGGCTGCCGGGGCCTGCACCGACCTCATCGCCTCCTCCCGCGATGCCTCGTGCAGCTGCCCGTTCCCGCACACCTCCGGGACGCGCGGCGGCGGCTCGGTCTCCCCGTGCTGCGCGGCGAGGTGGTGGCCGTGCTGCTTGGCCTGCTGCCGCATCAACAGCGCCTTCTCCCTCTCGGTGTCCGCCACCGCCATCTGCTGCTGGTGCGAGCGCTCGTCAGGGAATCCCGGCGGCGGCCTGGAGATGCTGCGGCGGTGCTTGGCGGCCCTTGGCATCAGCATCGTCTGCTCGCACAAGGATTGCCCGCGGTGGCGCTTGACGACGACGACGTCGGGGCGCTTCCCGTTCCCGTCGTGCTTCCCTTCCCCATCCCGGTGCCCCCTCCTCCTCGTGCATCGCCCTCCACCGGACCTCGTTCGCCCTCCGAACGCCGAGCAGCCTGGCATCCTGCTCCCTGGCGTGCTTGAGCGCGGCGTCGACCTGCGCGCGCGCCTCCACCCTAACCTCGGGCGCGGCGGCCGCGACGTCGACGGGCTGGGACGCGGCGAGGGCGCCGAACTCCCTGGCGATCTCCTCCCGCGCCTCGTCCACCTGCGCCCTGGCCTTGTCGTTCACCTCCTGGAGGATGCGGAGGTAGGAGATGCGGCCGAAGGTGGGGTCCCGCACCCGCGCCCTGGCCTCCTCGACGATCGTGGCCGCCGCGACACGCCGCTGCTCGGGATCATCCTCGGCCACGCGCTCCAGCATCTTGGACACGTTGCTGGCGCCGAAGACGCTGTGCGCCGCCGCGAAGTCCTCCGCCGTGAAGTAGGGCGCGAAGACGCAGCCCGGCACGCACCTGCGCCGCAGCGTCCTGCACGCCCCGCACGGCGCCACCGCCACCGCCACCGCGTCCTCCGGCATCTCGGACCTAGATGGAAGGGAGGAAAGCAAGCGTAGGCGATCAGCGTCACCGACCGACCTGCCAGGCTGGCGGCGCGGGCGGCGCGTCGGCGTGGGAGGTGTTCGTCCTCGTTGGGAAGCGAGAAAGAAAAGTAGTTGGGATCCCAGTTCCAGTTGGCTGGATGTGGGGCCCACGTTCAAGAGGGAGAACTGCGACTACACGAGTGTGCCATGGGCCCAGGATAGTTACGGGTGCTGTTAAAAAAAATCTGAATGTAAATCGTAACAAATGAGGAGAAGTAAGGATAATTCAAATCATGATGAGTACAACTGTACAAGTAAAAACACGTAATCGTCCACATATTTTTAGACAAAAATACTGGTATTCAATCCGTTGAAATTTACAGAACGTAGGGAGCAATCCACTTATGTTTTGGTTTGGGTCCTTAAAGTTTATTGATAAAGTTTAGTCATTTTTAGTCACTAAAACGTCAAACACCCTCACTAAAATTGGTTAGTTCCCTTTACTTTCCACGGAGAGCATCTTCAAGAGTTTAGAAATTGGTTCCCTGTCCTTGATTTTTTAGAAAAAGGTAAAATCGTGCCTCCAACAATTTGGCATCTCACTTGGCATGTTTTTGCCAAGTTTGCAAATAGCGTTGATCAACTAGCATATTTGTGTGCTATTGTTCCATCGCGTGGTGATTTGCGGCGTGGCTTCTCCTTCTTCCCGCGCGCTCTAGAGTCTTCCAATTTGCATTGACTAACCACGTTAATTTAAGAAATTAAAAAAAAGGGCTCATCGAAATGATAACTTACATATCACTGCATCATGGGAAAGGAAAAAAACCCCAAATACACTGTTGCTTGGCCATGCTATTTTCTTATTAAGAAATACATGCAGCCGATAAGAACAAAGAAAAACAATTGTAGAAACCCATCATGCACCGCAATCACCATTTGCATATATGGGATTCAGATTGGCTCATTGATCCACAGTGTTTGTTCCTACTAGCAAGGCTCGGTCAGATCAGAGCAAACTCCCACCATTATATTTAGGATTTTTGTATTGCCACAAGCTTTTATGCAAACATCACTTTTATATATGATTACCGAAGGATAATTGTAGTTACCAATACCATATATAGTTACTTTTTTTACGAACATATATGTGCCGGGGCACAAGTATTTCATAAAGAGGATATAGTAAACATATAGTTCCATAGCCGTATGCATGTAATCTGGCCATATGGGGCTAGCCAAAGCCACACTGATCATCGGCATCGCCATCTCAGCGGTCCACCGTTATCTCAAAACTTGTCGTTCCTGAAACTGAAATGTTTATTATCTCACTACATATATGCAGTTACATATATATATGCTCAAAAGGAAACCCGTTGAAATATTACTACTGTTTATATATACACGTAAACACTGCTTTTTTGTGCTATATATATATGTACCTGTTGATGCCTGGTCGTCATTAGTCTCGGATAGTAATGGTTTCCAATCGAATTCGTTGTTTCCGTTTGGTGGTCTGCAGAATTGGGCACGTTATATAGTATATGCAATCATGCTAAATAAACATTGAATGAATTATAATGAAACAGCAGGAGTGTTGTTGAGCTAGTAGGTGACCTTATTTGGGCCGCTGCCCGCTGGGCGTCCGAATGATTGTTCTTGCCCCTGAGCTGCTGCTGCTGCTGCTGCATGACTCCGACGAGCACCTGCTCGACGCGATGCGCGGCGTCGATCTGGGTGACGACGGGGAGCAAGTGAGAGTAGACCTCGTCGACGTCCTTGTTGGCACGCTCCAGCCTCCTGGCCATCTCGTAGCTCCTGGCGAAGCCCAAGAGACAGCAGCCGCAGTAGCTCATGGACATGGACGCGGACGCGACGAGGCGGTCCACCTCGCTCACCGTCGCCTCTATTCGCCTCGCCAGCACCGTCCTGACGGCCGCTGCTGCTGTCGCGCTGCCGGCGCCACACTTCACCTCCACGGACGATGACGACGCCGGCGCCGGTGGTGGTGGTAGCAGCTGGAGCAGGTCGCGGAGCCACACCACGCGCTTTGTTAGCCGCCGGCGCTCCTTCCTGTTGTGCCAGGTCCGCCTCACCCTCAAGCATAGGGCGGCCACCACACCTCCTATAATGAAGAAGAAGACCAATAGCAGAATGGCCGTGATGAACCACGCTGTGGCCACTTCGGCGTCCCGCCGTGGACTCGAGGGAGGTGGAGGGACGGCCGGGAGGCTGCTGCTGTCCGCCATGTGTGTATGTCTCTGTTTTGTGTGTTGAGTTTGGGCTGGGTTGTGGGGTTCTTCCTGAGAATGGGGAACTAAACAGGCCGTTAATTTAAAAAGCAAAGTTTCTTTCAACTATTTTTTTTTCAAATACTCTCGGTTTTGATCAGTTATATCCACGTCCACATAAAGTTATATATATCTTTTTGGAGTGGATAGACTCTACCTCCACCACAGGAGGAAAAATAAGGATTGGAGGTGGATAGTGTTGGACGAGAACTTCACATACTCACATATATATCGATACTTTTGTTTTGCACGTCGTTGGGGTATATTTGCGAGGTTTGGTCTTCTGGACTCTAAATCGATGAACTATGGTCCGAGTTTGGGAGCCTGGCGTTTCCCAACTTTTTGACCGATGTTCCGCCGATCTTCTCCTGGCGAATGCTTAGCTCTAGTTACCTAGAGCCGGTGGCGGCGACGTTGTTGACGCCGTGACCCTCTTGAGGGCGTCAGTGTGGAAGAGTAGAGTCTGGCTCGTACCTTGGTCTTGTGTTCTCCTGTGTGCTCTCCCCTTGTTGTTGTTGCCCTTCTTTAGTAAGTCTAGTCATGGTTGTCGGGCATCGCCCACGTCGACGAGTGTCCCTTGCTGGCGTCTCTGCTCCGTCGGCGGTCTCCTTGGTGGTGCCAGAATTTTTAATGCCGGGTGGTGTTTCCACCGCTGCCGCCATTCCATTCCCCCCCCCCCGTGGGCGGCGGGTTGGATAGTTGTACGTGAGCCCGGATGTGGTGGAGGATGTCACCATCATCAGTCCAATGGGAGGTCGTTGTGTTCGTTGATCTTTTACTTGCGTGTCTGCCGTCACTCTTAGTCCCCTTTCCACCCCTGTGGAGCGGCGTAGCTACGAGGAGTGGTGGTGGGCGCAATGGTTGGGGTGAAAACGGCGAGTATGCTGCTCGGCGAGGGGCAATGATTGTCGCATTCGGTTGGTGTCTTGCGGCGGTGTGTCTAGAGTTCTTTCGAGTGTGCTTTGTTTTCCTCTTTGTTTTGATGTATCGTAGGTAGCCACATCCCTCTCCAATGCTTTGGAGAGCTAGTTGTTGTGTTGTTTCATTAGTGGGTTTGCCACAATCTTGCCTCAGAGCAAAAGCATTTGTTGTACGGTTTTAGTCCGGTTTTCCAAAATTAACTAGGCGACGGGGTTTTGCCTTGTTTTCCCTTAAAAACGAGGTTGTTGATTTCTTATCAATTTATATTCAGGTGGGTATGCCACCCCCCCCCTCCCGACACTTAAAAAAAACTTTTGTTTTGCAACTTATATGTATGATATTTTTAAGGAGTCTATATACCTAATAATAAAATCCAACTTCAAAAGTCTCTTTATATACCGTTTCTAATTAATACCAATAAAGAGTTAAAATATTACTAGTACAAAATGACATGTAGCAAATTGTGTGGAGAGAGACAGCTCAATTTCCAGACGCCTATACAATGGTGTTCCAAACTGTACAAATGTTCCTATTTTTAGAGAGATGGCTTGGCTCTAATTACAGTCGTCTCTAGAAATCTGGAAATTGAGCTTACTTAGGCGGTTTTATCCCCAGCCACCCCTAGAAATCATTTTCTAGAGGCAGCTGGAAATAGAGCACGCCTCTAGAAATAGGAGCTGCATAGTAAAATCCGTTCATGTTTATAAGTTCATTATTATAAGATATAAAGACAGTAGAATATATACATCCACAAACAAACTGGCTCCATCGGCTGAGAGGTGAGAGATGAGAGAAAAAAAAGAGCTCTATAAACAAAGGTGCAAATTAGTGACAATTAGGTGCACCTCAAACTCTTTAGTTTAAATATTTGTACTACTTGTCTAAATTTTTAAAAGTAGTACAAATACCTAAACTAAAAGAGATTTGGAGGTACATAAAGGATACCCCTTTGCACCCTTACTCGTCAACAGTGCATCGGAGAAGTTGGAGTCGGCGAAAGCTCTATCGAAGAGGGCCTAAATATGTGCATGATAGGAGTAACTGATGGGACAAAGGGCAGCACGACACATATAGATATAAAATATTCACACTTTAATCTTGCTATGTACTCAATCTATTAAATTGTTAAGCTATTCACACTTCCAATGGAGTTTGTCTTCCATTATGTTCATACCACTCTAAGCTATTCGCAGGAACTCGTCACCAAACCCCAATTACAAAGTAAATTAGGATGTTCCCCAAAACCCAATACAAAGTAAATGACGATGAACTATCATCTAGCTGTTTTCTTGCCATTGCTATACTCAGAAAAGAGTTTGGCAAATTGGGATGAACTATCCTCTAGCAGTTTACCTGGCGTGTCATACTCAGCAATCTCACCTGTTTTAAAACATGAACAGTGTAAAAGTGGGATATATATAAGAAACAAATGTAGACACAGTTTTGGCCCTAAGTCAGGGCCTTACTAACCGTTATCCAGAAGCAAGACTCTGTCACTATCAAGAATTGACGCCACACGATGTGCTATTGTAATCATTGTGCAGTCAAGAAATTGCTGTTTCAAGGTTTCTTGAATCAAGCCATCGGTGACTGAATCTACAGAAGACGTTGCCTCGTCCAAAATCAATATCTTTCTCCTTTTTAGAATTACCCTTCCCAAACACACAAGTTGGCGCTGACCTGCACTCCAGTTTTTGCCGTTTTCTGTCACTGCATTATAAAATCAAGGAGCGAGTTAAGGTCTTGACATCATAGAGAAACGTCTTGAGACATTCTGGCAGATATCGAACCTGTTGAGTCAAGTTTAAGTGCATTCTTTCTAACTTCATCCCCAAGATGACAGGAATCCAACGCCTAGAGAACACATCCATAGAGTGTTTTAGCCACCAAATGGTTTAAAGAGCAAAGAGTATACATACTAGGTGCGAAAAGGAACTGTTAGGACAAATTGTAACGTACCTCCCAGATTTGTGCATCACTGTACTCCCCCAAGGGGATCAATATTGGTTCGCAGGGTCCCCTCAAACATAACAGGATCTTGTGGAATGATGCTCAATCTCGTCCGAAGGTCATGCAGTCCAATGGTGCAGATGTCAGTGCCATCTATCAACACTTGGCCAATACATGGGTCCACAATGCGGAATAGTGCTTGAATCAAGGTTGATTTGCCACCACCTGTTCTACCAACAATACCTGTCTTCTTTCCTCCTAGCAAGGTGCACGTCAGACCTTTCAAAACAAAAGGCAGCTGTGGTGCATACCGAACCTGCATCACATAACAAGCACTTAAGCTAGAGCAGTCCGTTTCAGGTGATATTTGTTTTCCACTTTAAGCCAAATTTAAATTTTCTAGAATATTTGGAGAATATATTAAGAACTAAAGGCTGCAATTCTGTTAACAGTAGGAACATTGGAAACAAAAGGACATGTTAATATTGGAATAATGACATAGTGGAATTGATGATTTACAACAGTCAGCATTTACTATCTCTAAAAGGCTAAAACTGATGCGAGCACAACAATTATACAAAACTGAACATGATACATAAAGTTGAAGAGACAAACGTGGAGGTTGCGAAGCTCAATTTCACCCTTTGTTGGCCACTGATCATTTGGTCTAGTTTCTGATATTGTAAGCGGTGGTTCAGAAGGAATATCCATATTCTGCATCATTCTTTCCACAGATATCATTCTATTTTCCAAACTGCAGATGATAGCAATAGCCCACCCTTGTAGCATATTGAGACTTAGTCCATAGGTGACTGCAAGACCAGCAGCCTCTGCACAAAATATTATCAAGCATGTTAGTAGACAATAAGAAAAATATTGATCTTTCATTCTTGCTAGAAAAAGAATATGCTTACTTGGGTTGATTAAAGCAGGTGGGGATAAGACCAGAAGTATCAATGTGAAAGAAAAACAAATGATGAAAGAATATCCAAGCGAAAGCACAGCCATTCCATTGCAGCTGCATTATATAAACTTGGTCGCGATAAGTTATCCATCAAATGTCCAATAGAACTGATAAATTGCCTTTCCTTTTGAAAGCATCTAATGATATTTGAGCCAGCTATTGATTCGGTGAAATATTGCATCACTGGGGCTCTGCAAACTCCAGTCAGCCTTTGCAACTCTCTAGCAGCATCTATGTAGTATTGCTAAAAGTTGGGAGACAGTATCATGATTAGGAACAGAATAATATGCACATAATAGTAATTCTCAGCTATAAGTTAATTAATATATCAATGAGAAATTACACCATTAATTTGATATAATTATATTACAATATATAGTTTACCTGATACCACAGTGATGCAATAATAATGGGAATAAAAATTATGAAGACTGGCCATGCAGCCTGTGACATTAGAATAATTGTTCCTAGAATCTCAATGGCAGGAAACAGAAGATAACCCATCAAATCAAAAATTCTGGTATCCACTTGGCTTTGATCTGTGGAAGCCTACAATTTGTTTAAACTTTCAGCATTGACACAACAAAAAAACAAATAGCATTGCATGTACAGCCTAATTCCATATGTGGTTAAAAATAACATTTTGTATGCAATCACTTACTCTATTCAAGACGCGCCCACTAGGAGTGGAGTCAAAGAAATACATTGGAGCTCGGAATACACAGTCGTGCATTTTTTCAAATATAATAGTAGCAGTCTTGCATCCAGCCATGACAAGAAGTTGTGATCGCATGAAGATAAACAATGAGCTAACGATTGCTAATGCAAAATACACATTTACCATCAGCAAGCTACTGACTGGAGGATTCACATCTTCAGATATTGGGGCTGCCCAAGTCATCCAGAAATTGCTTCCAATTTGAAGAACTTGGAAAATGATATGAGCTAGCAAAATAAGTGGCACAAGTGCTCCACTATATGCCATCGTAATGTATTTCCAGTAGACAGTAAATCCAACCCGGCCTTTCTCCCTCTCTTCTTCTTGTACTAATTGACCATTCTGAACAATTTCTCCTTCACTGTTATCATCCTTATCCTCTGCTATGAATAGGGCGTTTCCATTGCCATCAGAATTGTAGGTACTCCCCAAATTGTCACTACAGCACACTGATAAGGCAGCTTCATGGGATTTAACAAATTTCCTGAGCTCTCCATATTGAACTTCAGTGTAATCCCCAGACTGAGTTATTTGTCCATCTCTCATGACCTGAAAGATGATGAAAGAAATTGGAAAGGTAAAGTTTTTTGCAATGGTTGCGTGTTCAGTGAGCCTTCCCTAGCATGCAGCGGATTGCTAGACAGATTTTAGAATAGGGGAAACATGTGGTATTTAGCAGGGGTTAGCACAGTTGGATGTAGGCATGTAGCTATCTCTTCAGGTTGTCTGGTAGTTTGATCGAGGTCATTGTTTTTTTTATTCCAGGCACAAATGTGTGCGTGTGTGTTTTAGGTATGTTGTAAATAGTGTTCATCATGAAATGGCCCTCAGTTCTTCGGATTCTAGAAAATAAAAGAAAAGACTAGACATTTGTAGCTAGCTTACCAGTATAAGATCAGCTGAAGATAAAAAATCGACATGATGGGTAATATATACGACAGTTTTCGAAGCTAAGAATCCTATCAGGCACTCCTGCAAAATAAAAGTTATATAGTCAGTAAATTTCACTTAACAACAAAAAATGATCTCTTGTACCTAAAATAATGCTCAAGGACATATTAGATCCAATATTACCAAAGTAAAAAGGGCTTTAGTGACAAAAAGCAACAGTGAGACCCAGAGGGGCAGCATGACAGAATCGAATGCCATAGTGGTGAGACAGAGCAAGCCCCTGCAGCCATATCCGACAGAAATGGAGCGCGGCTATAGATTTCTGCAGAATTAACATATTTTCTTGGAGTACCATCTTCTCTATTCATTCCTACTGTATCAAGCCAAAATCTAGTCCTATTTGGGCAGTTATATTAACTGATAATAGAAACAGCTCATATTTTCTAATTTTGATTAGTCTCCAAGGATAATTAAATAGCTAACGTGCTAAAAGAATGTACAATAAAACAAATGCTGCACTTAAAATTAGGGAAATTTCTTAAAAACTTAATTAGGAAAAAATGAATATCTACAACAATGTGACGTAAAATATATTTTACACATCAGGATATTTTAGCACCAAATGTCATAATTAGGACTAGTTACAATAGAATGCATTAATGTCAAAACATACCTTGTACAAGTGCACCCCAGTATGAGCATCAACCGCACTAAATGGATCATCAAATAGAAAGATATCAGCATCTTGATACAAAGCACGGGCAATTTGTATCCTCTGTTTTTGTCCACCACTTAAGTTGATTCCTCTCTCTCCTATAATTGTTTGGTCACCCAAAGGTAATATATCCAAATCATTTTTTAAAGCGCATACTTCAAGGACCTTTCTGTATCTTTCCCTATTCATTTGTGTACCAAAAAGTATGTTTTCTTCAATTGTCCCACTCTGTATCCAAGGCGATTGGCTAACATAAGCAATTGTACCACAGGTTTCAACCTCTCCAGATAACTTTGGTATCTCACCAAGTATGCAAGACAATAAGCTTGACTTACCTGATCCAACAGTTCCACAAATAGCAACTCTAGTTCCTTGTTGTACACAAAAGTTCAGGTCTTGGAGAGTAGCAACCTGAGATGATTTTTCCCAGGAGAAACAACCATTTCTCACCCTAATGGATATATCGGAGCTACCACTTGGAAGCTTTGTTACCGCATTACTTGCTACTTCCTCAAGGCAGAGAAATGAGCATATCCTGTCAAGTGATACTTTCGTCTGAATGATTGATGAGATTGCATCCGGCAGACTCTGAATAGGACCTTGCAACTGCCTAAATGTTGCCAGAGCAGATAATACTTTTCCAGTTTCTAATGGGATGCCAAAAATTATGCAAGTACCAAAAGTGATCATGGCAACAAATGCAGGAGCACCAAAAAAACAGACATAAGCATTGATGAGGTGTAGACATATTTCTTTATCCAGTTCATCTCAGCCTTCCTCAACTCTTTTATCTTGGACAAGAAGATCAATTCCCAACCTTGAAGCTTGAGAATGCGCATGTTCTGTAATATCTCAGACATAGCGCTCATTCTAGCATCCTTGGCACTCATAGTTTTCTCTTGGTAATTTTGCTCAATCCTCCCCAAAGGTATGTTAGCCAACATTGTCAAAACAGTGGCAGAAAGGGACGCAAATGCTGCCAAGCCAAGAGTAGAGTATAAAATAATCATTGCGAGACTAATTTGTACAGGGAGCAGCCAAAGTTCGTGCATATTCCAACAGAAATTTCCTACTTGCTCAGCATCAAGGTTCACAACATTGATCAGCTCTCCACTTGATCTGCCTTGCTTTGACTGACTAGAGAGAGCAAGACCCTTTTGGTAAATAACAGCAACAAGAGCGGAACGAACACGCAATCCTAATTGTTGTGATCTGAAGAGCAAATGTCTTGATGAGAGACCTTCCATCAGCTGTGCAACAACAAATGCCAACACTAAAGGTATCCTCTTTTAGTAGATCGTGGGTTTTCATTTAGGTAGTCAACAAAGTACCCAATCAGATAGGGACCAACATATGCAGTAACAGTACGAAGTAGAGCATAAACTGCAGTGACAGTGATTAGTTTCCATGATGTAAGCATAAGGGCTTTGACCAGCTTAGCTGTTGTAACATCAGTATAATGCCCTGTAGCAGAAATCGTGGCAATCTTTGATTTAAACTTGGGGGTGATTCCATGGACACTGTCAATGTCATCCAATAATGGCACATCATTAAGGTCTAGTGTTTTCCTCTTCCCAAGTTTAAGTAAAGGCCCCATCCAAGAAAAGGTGATGTTACTCAACAATCCAGCATGTGAAAAAAAGTGATCTACTGCCTGTTGCCTCTGGTAAGGGTGAAGATCCATGATTCAAAAGTGGTTCCTCCATGATAGTGTGATAGCTTCTGAATAGAAAACAATAATAATAAAATAAAATAAAAGGTAGAACTTAATTGTTTCTTCTACAATCATAATAATACAAAAAGTAGTCAAACTGAAGTTAGTGGGGTGTTGGGGGTGGGGGCAAGAGTTAAGATGTACTCAAATTGTATTAGTTGTTGTTATAACAACAAATTATATTTAAAACTTTGATGTGCACAAGCATACATAAGTGAGCTCTAAGAAAACAAAAATAAGCTACCTAGTTAAATGAGTACAAAGAGAAAATATATACCTAAACTAAAATGCCATTTGAAAGGTGTTACCAAAATCATGGCTATGGAACGTCCAAAATTTGTTAATTTACATGACAAAGTAAGGACAGCATTAGTGCAATATGAAACTCCTTTCCTTTCAGAGGGGAAAGAAAAAAAAAAGAAACAAACTGCTTTCTTCCCAGAAACTATAGATTAAAGAAGCAGTAAGCTTACCACACGACTGACAAATAAGTATGGTCAACTAGTGTTTCTGCAATAATGGTGCATGTGGGAGGCGATCTTATAGAGTAGGTAGAGTTAAATGCCTGAACCTGGAAAGAAAGGCACATGATGATGTAAGATTCTTATATAACCCCAGCATGTCAGAACATAATTCGTGGTTGGAATATGTAATATGTATTTAAAATCCACATAACCAATCTAAAAAAATTATCATCCACATACACCAACAGGATTGATGAACGTCAACCATATATGACCCCAGCAGGCTTGGATTACGCCATATGGTCCAAGTATGCAAAACAAACGATCAAATGCAGAGTATTAATTTGGGTTGATCAGTGATTACTAACGAGCAATGCATTAAGAAGGGCGGCATTGGTGGAAAATTGCAAGGAGCAGGGGCAAGAATTGGACATGCGGGGTGCCAATAGCTAATGCTAGCGATACTCGAGAAGAATTACAAAACCACGCCATTATTCTCTTGTATGCACATACATCTCTATTGGCCTAGTGTAGTAATAATTTGTGGTGTGTCATGACTCATAGCGGATCCGGTATAGGGCATGGGGTGTTAGAGCATCTCCAAGAGTTTCCCATATTTCACTTGGTAAAAGTGGGAGTTTAGCAACTTGGTAAAAGTTATGGCAAGTGAAAAAATAGACCATCTCCAAGAGCTCCCCATATTTGACTTGGCAAATCATCAAGTCGTGGGCACAGAAGTGAATTTGTTGCCGCGTCTGGTAATTAATTCCACTCGGCGTGGTCGTTCCTATGATTCCAGATGCAAATTCACTAGAAAATTTGAGTGACCGTGCAGTAGTAGTTGCCTACATCACATACACGGCAATGATTTTTTATCCAATCTGAATATACGTATACATGGCCATAGCAAGACATGCATGACAATACTACAGCTTGATCTCAATCAAATTAGAAATAGACATGAACAGCCAGATCTCAATCGAATAAAACTAGCCATGAACGTACAGCCTGATCTCAATTGACGAACTCAAAAGATTGGCAACACAACCTCATCCCACCGAATAAAAATCATGAACCCGGCCAAGCGATGGGGAACAACCAGCAAATTATGTTGATCGATCGATGGCAATACAAGTGATGAACCCTAGCGATGACCATCCGTTGCCGCCTACTTGCTGCTACAGATCAAGATCGGCGACAGGAATTCAAATAGATAGATCATATACCTGAACCCTCGCAAGCGCTGGAGAGGAGGCCCACGTCTTCGCGCCGCCAGGAGTAGCACGACTAGACAGAGTTAAACACGGAGGGATTTTAGTGAGTAGAACTAGCAGCAGAAGTAGATACTAGTACTAGATAGGTTGAGCGACTCCGCTTGCAGGAGATGGGCCGCCAGCCCATATAAGTACATGTGCAAGAAAGAATCAGCCCGATTTTTTTTTAAAAAAATAGTTGCATTGTTTATTTATTTCTAGGTTTCATAGACAGATCATGAGAGGCAATGCTTATATAAATACATACATTTTGAGTAACACCATATCTATATCTATATATATATATATATACCTATTTTACTAATAAAAAGAGAAAATTTCTGCCACTTTTTTTCCACCTCTTTTTTTCTTTCACCTCTCATCCGAATCTATACTGGACTCTAAAACAGCCCAATGAAAATACCGAAATAAGGCATCGACGCGCGACAAAGCTTTAAGCGATCGGTTCCCCTCGACGCGCGAAGCTTTTCTTTCCCGCGAGCGCCGCCAGCAAATCCTCGCTGTAGCCCGATCTCCGTCCACGAAGGGAGCACGCTCGATCTCCCGCGCTTCATCGACGCTGAAGGCTAGTCGTTGCCGTGTGTGTAGATGGCTTGGTGAATTTGCCTCCGCGGCCGCATATTTGCCTCAGCCGCGTTCATGCCAACGTGATCCTCTCCCGATCCCCATCCGCAGCTGTCCCTGGCTGCCGGTGCCTGGCCATGTCCTGCATGCCAACTGGCCTTGGGTGTCCCGGCCTTGGCACGCCCATGACTGGATGCAAATGTGTTCTGTGTATTTTTTCCTTGCTATATGCTCATCGTTGGCTGCTCTTGAAGCCAATGTGCGTGTTACTATGTAGGCGTGCATGGTACTCATTCAGTATTTTAATTTGGTGAACATATATGTATGCAACACTTCTATGTAGTCAAGTAAATTATGGGGAACTCTTGAGATGGGTTTTTTTTTCCTTTGCCATATATTTTGCCAAGTTGACAAAAAACATGTTTTGCCAAACTCTTGGAGATGCTTTAAAAGACCAAAATTTCAGGATAATCTATATCTATATCTATATCTATACCTATACTTATACCTATATCTACACCAAAAATACTAAAAAGCCAAAAATTTAGGCATCTAGCTTATTTTTAATTAAGTTCCAAAAAATTAAGTTCCACTCGCTCTCAAGGTCCACTTGCAATCCACTCCAGCTAGCAGACCAAGCCAATCTGCAGTCATGTGTCTGGCCCGATCGCAGGCCACTCCAACCTGACACTCACGACCGGCCCACTAGGCGAGGAAAAACCAAAAATACTTTGCAAGGACATGATTCAAACCGTGGTGTCCACAAATCAAATACCAAGAGCTTACCACCACACTACATGAACTCATGTGGTGTTTGACACACCTTATTTTATTTATCTTAATAGCTTCAAAGTCCTAATTTCTAGATACGTAAACTTACTCTGATTATTGTTCCAATGGCCATGGAGTGATATGTCTTTGAAGGACATGTACTTGGATGATTTTTTTTCTTTCTTTGAAAATATGGCAATGGCTATTTCCTTCTCCCTAGGCTTTTAGAGTTGAGGTTTATGCTCCATATTACCATATTAGTAATTCAGTTGGGTTATATAATCACTGAATGCGTATAGAGGAAAAAAGACATACATAATAGAATTTTAGTTGGTATAACTATGGTTGCTATCTCGATCCAATCGCCCATCTTCTCCATGTGTCTCCACCGATCAAATACGCAATCTAAGGACGATCGGTCTTATAATTTATTTGATTTATTTAAAGTTGAATTAATCCCGTTAATAATTTTCATTAAAATAGATAGTTTATTACTATTGGCATGAGAATTATATGATAAATACGTGTAAGCAACGCACGGGCATTTTTGCTAGTACAATATAAATACATAACGTAATATACATATAAATGATAAGATATAATAAAAATGATAAGAATGGTATTAAATGATAAGATATAATTTGATATGATATTATATTATATAAGAGATAGAGAAGAGAGGAGATGAAATACAGAGATAGAAAATAAGGGATAGAGAATGTTTTGAGCATCAAAGGATAGAGAAAAAATAAGGGATATAGAAAGTATTTTAAGCATTAAAGATAGAGATAGACAAAAGATATGGGCATAATATAATAATACTCCCTTTGTTCCAATCTATAAGATGTTTTGGTATTTTTAGATACGTAGTTCTCATTATGTATCTAGACGTAACTTGTATTTAGATGCGTAGCAAAAGCAATGAATCTAGAAAATCCAAAACATATTATAATTTGGAACATATTGAATATAAATATAAAAGTGAGGAGTAATGAGAGAGACAATTGGGTCACATTTCCATATAAATTTCTCCTCTGTCTCTCCGCCTCGTCCACACACACTCTAGCGAAACTCTCTTCGCCCCTTACCTTCTATTCTCAATAGACCCCTTATCTATGGCTCGTGGTATCATACTGCTCCTACTTGTCATTCCCCTCACCGTTTCCACAACACTGTCATTCTCGTCGACAAGGATCGATGGGAGTTTCATAGGGGAGAGCTCCGACTCAGTCTCGTCGTCGGTGGTAACACTGGACTCCGGTTCTAGCTCTGCTGAACACAAACTCCAACAAGGTTCTCATTTCATATTGATTATTTATTAGGAATTAGTTAGCTTCGAACAGTAAATGTGCAACTTTTACTTCTACACTACTAATTATCATTATGCTCAACATCACAGTATATTCAACTCCTCGTGAAGATGAGAAGACCTTCACACCAGAGGCATATGCAGTGGACTGGGAGGATCCACCAGACCAACAATCACACGATGATGTTGTTGCACGTCAAAACTCCTTCGCACCAGAGGCATATGCGGTGGACTGGGAGGACCCACCACACCAACAGTCACACGATGATGTTGCTGCACGCCAAAGCTCCTTCGCACCAGAGGCATATGCGGTGGACTGGAGGGACCCACCACACCAACAGTCACAAGATGATGTTGTTGCACGTCAAAATTCCTTTGAGCCAGAAGCATATCCGGTGTGGTGGAAGCAATCAAACCAGCAATTGCAAGGTGATGTTGTTGCACGTCAGAGCTCCTTCGCACCAGCGGCATATGCGGTGGACTGGGAGGACCCACCACACCAACAGTCACACGATGATGTTGTTGCGCGCCAAAATTCCTTTGAGCCAAAAGGCATATCCGGTGTGGTGGAACCGCCGCAATCAAACCAGCAATTGCAAGGTGATGTTGTTGCACGTCAAAACTCCTTCGCACCAGAGGCATATGCGGTGGACTGGGAGGACCCACCACACCAACAGTCACACGATGATGTTGCTGCACGCCAAAGCTCCTTCGCACCAGAGGCATATGCGGTGGACTGGGAGGACCCACCACACCAACAGTCACAAGATGATGTTGTTGCACGTCAAAATTCCTTTGAGCCAGAAGCATATCCGGTGTGGTGGAAGCAATCAAACCAGCAATTGCAAGGTGATGTTGTTGCACGTCAGAGCTCCTTCGCACCAGCGGCATATGCGGTGGACTGGGAGGACCCACCACACCAACAGTCACACGATGATGTTGTTGCGCGCCAAAATTCCTTTGAGCCAAAAGCATATCCGGTGAGATGGAAGCAATCAAACCAACAATTGCAAGGTGATGTTTTTGCACGCCAAGACTCCTTTGCACCAGAGGCATATCGGCCAATATGGAACCAACCGCCACAAGGTCTGCACCCACAGTTTCCTTGTAACACTTCTTTTTATCGTGATGAATTCAAATTTCTCGGGATCAATAACTGAACTATTTATACAATTTCATCATGATGACTTATGGAGCCACCATGTATCTTGCATTGCAGCACCGGATGCTGTTGAGGCGACGACGCCAGCACGCGGCCATGGCCTACACGTCGAGCCCGGGATGCTCTTCACGAGGAAGAGCTTGCTTCCGGGGACAGTCCTACCGGAAGGCACCAAGTTCGGCGGCGGCGACGGCTTCTCCGATCCCCAGAAGTTCGTCCTACGGGCGGACGCGGACGCCATCCCCTTCAGCTACGGCCAGCTCGACACCATCCTGAGGATGTTCCGGATCCCTCGCGGATCCAAGAAGGCGGAGCAAGTCGCCGCCACGCTCTGGACATGCGAGGCCGTCAACGAGTCACCGGACCCTCACACCTGCGCCACCTCCGAGCAGGCGGCGACGATCTTCGCGGCCGCCTCGCTGGGGGTCAGCGCCAGCGAGCTGGTCGCCGTCGTCACCGTCGTCCACGGGAGCAAGGACGCCGAGAGGTACGTGGTGGCGCCCAACGGCGTCACGCGCATCGGAAAGGCGGGAGGCGCCGCCGTGCCGTGCCACCCAATGGCGTACCCGTACATGGTCCATTACTGCCACCGGCCGACGGACGTGGAGGCGCTCCGCGTCGAGCTGGCCGGGCTCGGAGACGACGGCGAGTTGGTGACGACCGCGATCGCCATGTGCCACACCAACACCTCGAGTTGGGACGCCCGGTACTTCGAGATGCTGAACGCGACGCGCGGGGAGGAGATCTGCCACTTCATGCCACGGAACTACGTGCTGTGGTGGCTGCCGGCTGCCGACCTGTAGAGGCAAGGCAGCCACGAGGAAGCGCTGAATAATAAGAGAGGATGAATCAACACAAGTTTACACCTTCCCATATGTAAAATGTTAATGAGAAACTATTATGGTCCTCTAGCGCCGACGATCTAGGACCGGGATGCCGTTCATGGTCCTCTAGCGGCGTCTGCACAACCGGTCGCTAGGGTGTCAGTGCTCCAGCGTATCGACACTCTGCCGGTCACGCGTGTGCCCGTTCACCAACGCCTGCGCCCGCGACGTTGGGTGTCGGCGGCAGCCGCCACCGTCGTTGTCGCGTGAGCCAGGACATGGGTCCACGGCCCGAATGGGAAGCTGTCGTCGCGTCCACCCTTCACATGCGCCTCCTCGACTCGATGCCCCTCTAGCGGCCACGCCGGTTGACGCTCATGAATTCACGCATGTTCAAAGTCGCGAGTGGGCACCACCATGGCCCGCCTCACCCTAGTCGCCCAGTGGCCTGTGCCGCCTTCACTCGTCGGTGTCTGCTTCAACTATCTGGCGGGGAACCACATCGCCGCCCGGTGCACCTCCCGTCTCGTTGCCTCTTTTGCCTTAGCACGAGCTATGAGGCGAGGAGCTGCAAGCACGGTCGTCCGCCCGTGTGCCTTTCCTCGAACCAAGTGAGGGGACCACCAAGGCGCGGCCCTCGGCACTTTGTTGTTGGAGGCAACCATGATCATGTTGGTTCGCAGCCACACCCTCTCCATCTTGGTCGCCTTGCCGTGGATGGCGACAACGGTGCCGATGAACAGGGGCGTTGTTTGGCGCGTTGGATCTGCACCTCGAACTGCGTCAAACCAATGTCCCTCTTTGCCCGGTCCATACCGGTCCTGTGTCGTCTGGTCCTCGCATGTAGTGCCTATTGTCGAGGAAGATCAACATCAACATCATCGCGACTCCTCACTACGCCAATAACGCTGCTACCTCCACTGCCACACTCTGCCCTCGAGCAAGACCCGTTGGTGGTAACGCAGCGCGAGGGCACTAGGCCTCCAGTATGGGTTGACCCGATGCTCGATGAGCTCGCTATCTCCCTTGTCACGAGTTGGTCAACGGGTGCTCCAGTGTTGTGCCCGTGTACAACAATTGTCTCTCTTGAGGCCCAAACAGCACTAGCATGCCAGCATGGATGGTTCAGCTCAGCTTCGTGGATGCCAAGGCGTCGGGGGTGGATGGCGTGCCGGACCAGCAATAGGACCACATTGATGCTTCTACATCGGCCCTCGCCCGGAGCCTACGGTGCATGATAACATCCGGTGACCCCACCTCTATCGATGTTGTGGTAGTGACCACTAATGACATCGATGCCAGAGCACTTTTTTCGAAACCAGGCACTTGCCCGTTCTGCATTAAGAGAACTGGGAAAGTTCTTTACATCCTAGCATACTCCCATAATGAGTTGCCAGGGAGTCCGATAGGCGAAACACACAAACAGAGGACACCGGCTTTAATGGTGGCACTTAGAGTGGTGCGCTAAACTAGAACCCAATGAGCGACTAACGACTAAAACTGGAGCCGTCACCGCCTCCCCCGAGCGGGGCGGCCACGGCGAGGGCGGCGCAAGGGAAAGAGGACCCGCACCACCGCGCGCTTGTACTCCGGGACAGAACCACAGAAGTGGCCGAGGAGCCTTTTCTCGATCGCCAAGTCCAGGGTTCCTGAGGTCGCACCATCCGGGCGTCCTTCCCACTTGTTGAGCAGAACGCGACGAGCCGCCTCTCTGGCTGTGGATCTTGGAAGGCGGAATTAGCTGCCAAGTGAGCACTACGCCTTGGGATCCACCCTGTGGAACTCGCGAGGCATGGAGGTGGGGCGGCGACGCGATCAGCGGTTGCTCACCGGCTCTGGATCTCTTACTGAAGTACACTCGAAATATCTCAACATCGTGAAGCAAAAGCTTGAAATAGCAGGAATTTCCGCAAATGTTTTTTTGACAAAAATTTCCGCAAATGTTATTGGAGAATTTACTAGCTCACCAGAAACAGAAGTTTTTGTTGATAGCAATATGCATCTCATGGAAAAACTTCAGATCTCAGGGACCTGATTACTTGGGCATACAGATATGAAGAAATAGACACAAAGGAACTAAGACAGGGAACCAAGCTACGCGGGAAATAGCTAGCAAAAGCTGCAACATACAAAAGCTAACTGCCAGTAGCCATTACAAGCATAAAAGACAACAAGGTTTAAGCCAGGAGTACAAAAGCTGTTTATGACAAGCATCAACATGCATCGGCTGACTTCCTCAACCGGGGCGACACATTTGAAGCTTAAGTTTTGACGAAGACTGTTCTAGTGCTATGCACTATCAGACTGGCAACTGCACTAATCCAACGGCCAAAGACAAAAGATTACCCACGAACTGTGCTAGTCACTTGCTGATTCGGTTGGTGTGCTGCAAAGAAATAGATATTGTTGTCTGAATTATTTTTGAAGTTGTCACGCCTAATCAATAAAACAAAGACAATTCAAATGGATGCGTATCGGGAAGTAAAGTGGACGCGTATCATGAATTAAAACAACCACCTCAATTTCTAATTCGGTTGGTGTCCCCTTCAGGTTTTGGTTTATATTGCAGGACTAACAGGAGGAAATAAATGTGCAAAAGAACAAACTATAGCTCTGATATAATTTCAGGTCAGTAAGACTATGTATGCAGAACAATTGATATGACAACAACATGAAGGAAATAAAGGTCTACAAAGGCAAAGACTTCATTTAACATGCTACCAAAGATGGAACCCAACACATGGGTAAGAGCCTACTTCTCAACTTTTCCCAAGTGTGACATCTTACTGAACAACAACTGTGAGGTGTTCAATAGTTATATATTGGAAGCTAGAGACCTATCTATTTTGTGTATGTTTGAGAAGATCAAGTGCCAGTTGATGACAAGGCATATTATAACAAGAGAAAGGAACCGGAAAATGAGATGACACGTTCTTTTTGCCCAAAAATCAGAAAGAAGTTGGCTAGAAATGTTGAGTTTGCTAATGTATGCTATGCATTGTCTGCTGGGGTTGGTGTGTTTCAAGTGTTAGTAAGAGACTATCAGCATATTATGAACCTGACAGCCAAAACATGTGATTGTAGAAAGGTGGCAAATGACTGATATTCCTTGCTGTCATGTTGTTAGTTGTCTTGGACATGAAAGGATAGCACCTAAAAGTATTCTACCAAGTTGTTACTCGCTAGATGCTTATCACAATGCATATGCTCACAACATTTGGCCTTGCAAAGATAAGTCACAATGGGAGAAAGTGGATGCACCATAGGTCCTACCACCAGTTTATGAGAAAAGGGTTGGTAGACCTCCTAAGGCTAGGAAGAAGCAACCACATGAGGTACCAGGAAGAAATGGACCAAGGTTATCTAGGCATGGTGTGACAATGCATTGCAGCCATTGTTCAAATGGTGGTCATAACAAGGCTAGATGTACGCTGAAAAAATGGGCTTTAGTTGAGAAGAAGCAAAGGCTTTAGTTGATCAAGTAAACATTCATGCACACAGCCCCCATCACTTGTAGAATTGATAGAAGCTAGCAACACTTTTTTTCTCAAATGCTTGAGAGGTTAGATTCTTACTCATGCATTTCATTGTTCTCATATTGTCTAACTCTAACTCAATTCATTCACTGATCTTTTGTAACTTTGGAGACACATGAAAGCACACTGTCACAACCCCAAATGTCCAAAAGAACAAATTGTAGCTCTCAAATAAATTCAGGTTAGTAAGACTATGTATGAAGAACGATTGATATGACAATGTATATTATCGAGAGCATTCTACAGATCTACTCCAACGATCAAGCATATAGTTGATCCAAGACCTCACCTCCTATCTCTCGGTAACCCACGACATGGTAAGGAGAAATGATCCTCCAACGATGGCAACCCACCAAGAAGTAGTGCCCACCGCCGCTCGGAAGTTTGATATTTGGCGCCCCCGCGGCAGCCTTGGCAGCCTCCCGCCTCCTCCGAATTGCGATTGTTTCTACGTGCATCGCGTCCAGCGCTGCTACCTCTAAACTCTCCACCCTGGTTAGCTCTCGACGCATCGAGATTAGAGCGGCAGGGGCGGAGGCGGAGGCGAGCCGCCACATCCACGTCGATGGAGAGGGTGCCGAAGGCGCCGCTGGATGATCGGAGCCTGGGGCGCGAAGGGGGTTGAGCCACCGCCGCGTTCGCGTCGCCGAGGGGCTCGGGGGCGCAGATGATGAGGGCACGGAGGAGGCATGCAACAGCCGCCATCGGAGAGGGAGAAGGGTTGCGGCAGTGGGGAGAGGGGCGGTGGCGGTAGGGAAGAAGGGAACAAGCGGAGGACCAAGCGGTGTCGAGAATTTTGCTCCTTCCATTCTCTATGTATTGTTGGGCCAAAATTTTCTCATTACATTGATAAAAACTTTAAGATCATCTCTAATAGCATCCATCTGTCTATCCATCGCTAAATAAGGGACATAATTTCCTTTAAGGGGTTGTTTGGATATTGGATCGTTGGAATTGAATTTATGTAGTTTCAGCCAGCTATATACTTGGAATGGAATGCAATGGAGTTTAAACATAGCATGGTGAACAATTCTGTTCAATTCTCATGTCCCACCCTATGAATTTAAGATTGGCTTAGAAGTGAATTTTGGAAAGTGTTGTGTTGGTGTAGGCTGAAACCTTCCTACCCTATTCGGCCGACACAGGAGCAAAGTGAGCGAGAGCCGAACCAACATAGACCGAATAGAGAGCTCGAGTAGAACCGACAACATCCAGCTCCCTCTCTCCTTCCCTCTTCCCCTTTTATAGGGAAGGTGGGAGGATGTCTTCTCTATTGCCCTTAGAAAATATTAGTATTTACAAAGGTGCCCTTGGAGGCTTATATAAAGGCCTAGTTTCTACATGTTGGATACATAATCTTTATAATTAGGCCCAAAACACAAAGAGGGGGTCATGAACATACACTACACCCCCAACAGTAGCCCCTTTAGCTATTTGATTTTGAAGGGAGGCACTAAATTCAATAGCTAAATACAATGTATGAAGGGTCTAATTGTAGCTCGGATTCCTGATGCTCCCTTGTCTTTACGTGAATAGCTTCGGGGCCGCTTTGTCTTCCGATAGGCTTCAGCTTGTCTTGACCAGTCTTCGACTCTTGCTCGGTCCTCTTGCTCGTGCCTGTTGGTCACTTCCTTGGTTGCTTGCTTCGCAAACTGGTTGGTGTGGACAGAGCTATTGGTGCCGACGAAGTAGTCATAGAGGATTGCAACGTATCTTACCTTCTTCATTCACGAGTGTCGGCCAAAGCTTCTATCATTGGGCACATTGCTTGTTCAATGCGCTTTGCGCCAACTCCCCTTGGCTGGTGCCAATGATACTCTTTTGAAAATGGCGAAGAGGAGTCGAAGATGCCGAAATATCGCGAAAAAGTGTCAAAACCAAAGGTCGTTTGGATCGATGAACTCCTGAGGTCCATTTTGTTCATACTTCATTGTTGTTTATTGTTGTTACCATTATTGTTATTATTTTGTGTATATGTGTGTTTTCACATCTCAATGAGTAAAGGTGCGGGAGGGCCTCTTTACGTTGTCTCGTCTTGAGGCAAGTGATGAAGGTGAAAACGAGCCCCTCGGTGTCGTATTTCTATTTTAACGCCAACTCCTCCAAACTTCTTAAGGCGAGGTTTTTCAAATGGTAAAAACAAACCCCTCGGCGTTATTATTCTGTTTTGTGCGCCAACTTCCCCAAATCCTTCCAAGGAGGAGCTACTTTGGTAGGTCTGAGTTGGGTAAAAGTCGAACACAAATTCTAGGGTCCGAACACATCTTTGGTGAGTCCGATTTGGGCTAAGGATGAACACGTATTCGGGGGTCCGAATACATCTTTGGTAGGTCCAAGTTGGGAGAAAGCCGAACATGTATTCGGGGGTCCGAATTCTTGTTCGCGTGCCCTCGATAAGTCCGAGTTTGGCGAGCCGAATATACATTCGGGGCAAGAGATTAGACATCGGTTTTCGTCGTCCGGCTCCTCGGGTCTTGGTAGGTTCAGATTGGATAGTAACCGAATGCAAGTTTGGGAGTCCGAGCAAAAGATGATGAAGACGAGCCCCCCGACTCTATTACCCTATTTCAAAATGGCGAGAATGAGCCCCTCGACTCTATTATTCTATTTCTATGCCAATCCCCCCCAAACTTCTTTAGGCGAGGGGTGAGAAACGGCGAAAAGGAGCCATTGGGCTCTATTATTCTATTTCGAAATAACGAAAACGATCCCCTCGGCTCAATTGTTCTATTTCTACGCACCCCCCAAAAAAAAAAAAAAAAAAAGCTCCCCAAACGTTCATCGTCTTTGAGTATGCCATCCCCTTGTCCGGCCAGTCCATTTAGTCCCGATGCACCCCTCGATATTCGTCGTGTCATCTTCGGCTACATTCTCGATTGTTGTCTTGGGGGTTCAACAACTTTGGTGACGGGTCCTGTCGAACAAGTTCGGTTTGCACGATTGTTTGTGTTTATTACGTTTGCGTGTGTTTTTATAGGAAACTTCACCTTGAGCCTTATCTAATTTTGCATTTCATGAGTTTAATGATTTCGCTATTCGTTCGGCACGATGGCCGTGTTTGCTGATTTCTTCAGCTTATTTTTTGCCTGCGTTACCTTAGCGTTCAAATACCCAAGGTGCAACTTAGTTGCTCCTTTGTTTTAGATTGTAAGATGACCTATCAATGCCTAATTGCTGACAAAAGTGTCAAAGGCCCCTTGGGGCGAAGTAGTGGTGAGGCAAGCCCCTCGGCGCTGTTTCAATATTTGCGCCAACTCCTCCAAACTTTTGGAGACGAGGGGCGAAAATAGAC
This sequence comes from Hyparrhenia diplandra, assembly GCA_015847255.1. Lineage (NCBI taxonomy): Eukaryota > Viridiplantae > Streptophyta > Magnoliopsida > Poales > Poaceae > Hyparrhenia > Hyparrhenia diplandra. The sequence goes on from JADLZK010005787.1 coordinate 174,618, forward strand.
GAAGAGGAGCCCACTTAGAGCGAAGGAGACCCTTTTTGTCCTGCACAAAGTTGACGCATTCTTTCGCAATTTAGGCATCTTCACCTCAGCTGTGCCTGATTAATTGTCGGGTGAATAGTTTTTTGTTCGGCATAGTCACCGTGTTTGCAGATTGTTGATCTGTATACTGCTTGTTAGGACAGTTATCCGAATGTTGGAGCTGTTGTTGCTTTTTCCAGTGGAGCGGCACACCATTTCGCGCAGTGATAGCCTGTGTTCAGTGGAGAAAAGACAAGAAACATGTATATAGCAAATAATAGAGTTGTACATAGAAGCTAAACGAACATTTGTTATCGGGGTGTATATATATGTATTTGCGAATATAAAATTTGATTAACGTAGCACTTATTCTTTAGCCGTGGATGGTATGAGACAGTTTGTTTCCACAACATGGATGGTTCAGCTCAGCTTCGTGGATGCCAAGGCATCGGGGGTGGATGGCGTGGCGGACCAGCAACAGGACCACATTGATGCTTCTACATCGGCCCTCGCCAGGGAGCCTACCGTGCATGATAACATCTGTAACCCCACCTCTATCGACGTTGTGGCAGTGACCACCGATTACATCGATGTCAGGGCACTATTTTTTTTCGAAACCAAACACTTGCCCGTCTGTATTAAGAGAAGTGGGAAAATTCTTTACATCCTAACATACTCCCATAACGAGTTATCAGGGAGCCCGATAGGCGAAACACACAAACAGAGGGCACCATTACACTTAGAGTGGTGTGCTAAACTAGAACCCAATGAACGACTAACGACTAAAACTGGAGCCATCACCGCCTCCCCGAAAGCGAGGCGGCCACGGCGAGGGCGGCGTAAGGGAAAGAGGACCCGCACCACCTCACGCTTGTACTCCGGCTTGTACTCCGGGACAGAACCACGAAGTGGCCGAGGAGCCTCTTCTCTCGATCGCCGAGTCCGGGGTTCCCGAGGTTGCACCATCCGGGCGCCCCTCCTACTTGTTGAGCGTAACCCGACGAGCCCGCTCCGGCTGTGGATCTCGGAAGGCGGAGTTAGCTGCCAAGCGAGCACCGCGCCTTGGGATCCACTCCTCTGAACCCGAGGCGAGGCACAGAGGTGGGGCGGCGACGCTGACGGCGGTTGCTCCAGCGGCAGCCTGAAAAGAGTCAACAAAGGCAGGGATCTCGGCGTGGGAGGGTGAGCACGGTGCTTTGCGGTTGGGCGGGCGCCGCGGACGCCCGGGGGACGGCAAGGGCATGCCCACTTCACCGTCACCGCGAGCTCCCGTGGCTACCAGGTCGCTCCACCAGTCCGTCGCGGATGTGCCCTGCGGCCCGCCGGGTCTGCGCTGGCCAGCCCGGCCGCCGAATGCAGAGGGCTTCGATCCTGCGGCGCCTCCGGCGATGGCTGTGGTGCCGCGAACTCCATGGCCACAAGATCGGCCCACCAATCCACGCACAGAGGGGTAGGCTGTGGTGTGGCGCAACGTCCTCCATGGCGAACTCCGAGCACCTGCTCCGCTGACCAGTCCGCGCCCGGCCCGGCTGCCCGCGAGGAGCGCCTGTCGAGTAGGTCTTGGCTGGGCACCAACTCCATCTCGACGGGGGCCTCCCAAGAAGGGACATCCGGGATCACGCGGGCCGGGCCAGCCGCTGCTACAAGAAAGTCTTTTGCCCGCACCACTGTGTTTAATTAATGTCAATTACCGTTTTCCATGCACAATAAAAACTTGTGTTTGTAAACTTGTATACGTCCGAGGAAACTTGTAAACGTATTTAATTCAACTAAATCTTCTAGATCCAAGAAAAGTGAAAAAAAAAAAAAAGAAAATGGTCAGAAAATAACATCCCTGTCCACTTTGACATTAAATATATTAATTCAATAAATAACATCATCCTGATCTTGTATTAAAAAAATCCAGCGAATTCTGTGCATGTACCACAACCAGAAGTAAAATTAGCTAGAAAGACAATCCAAGCTTTGCAGTATCTGTTACTAGCAAGCACAATTTCTCTTCTTTACCAATAGAAGAACTCAAGAGGTAAGACAGGAAACAGCCCAACTAAAAACAGGTGGAGATAATTCAGATTTCCAGATCCACACAAGATATCCTCATAATTTATGAGTACATATTACTTTCCAAAAACCATGTCTCTGAAACTTACGCTGTGGATACAAGTAAAATGCCCAAGCAATGAACTATTGGTATGTAAAAACAAGATTTATATTGTTATATACTTCACAAGAGATGATCTCACATCCTCCATGAAAGCAGCTGCCTCATCCTGCAAAGCAGATGAACAAAATCGCATTAGTAGTAAAATAAAAAATGCAGATGATCAAAGATACATACATGTACAATATCCCTAGTGTATTCAGCACATTTGATAGTCATCAGCTGAGACACAGCATTCACCTGATTACTCGTCTTCGCGCTTGCAATATTCTCATCGAGAAGTGTTAATATGGATATATTGAGCTCATTCCGCTCCACCATTTCCAGCAACTGTTGGTAAAATTACAGTAGTTAACAACAGCAACCAATTTCTTAACTGACTGAGGAGTTTCAGGAAAATAAAAAAAAGTTGAAAGAGTTTTCTTTTTATCATCATTGTATGAATCTTACTGTCGATTTTCTGTCACTTGATTGCAGAATCTTCATGAGGCGTTCTTTCGCTGTAACAAGGTCGTTCTGCAACTTGTCATACGCCTCTGCAACATCAAGAAACAAGAACCGTTACAGTTAGAGAGACGATTACAGTGTGAATTTCTCGGTAATGCCGATCGTCAGTGCAGAGTTTAACTGACCAACTCCCTCAAGAAGAACCTTCTGCATCGCCTCCAGCTCGATCAATCTGTCTTCCATCTCCTGCATTTTTTTTTTACAGGAAAAAAAGAAACATGGTTTCAGTAGAGTTCATCAGCTGGTTCATTCTGATTCGATCTAGTCCACAAGGAAAGGGTACCTACCGCTGTTCTGGTGACTGCAAATTTGATCTGTGCAATTTCACGCGAGATATGGCCGAAGAACTCCTGGCTGAGCCTTGGCCGCAGCCTGCCGATCTCGATCTCGATCTCGCGCGCGTCGGTGTCGAGGAAGAACTCGACCAGGCCGGCGTCCGTGTCCGGGATCACCCGCGCCTATCCTAGCAAACAGCAGGACCATCAGAAAACGGAGCGCCGGCCGGCAGGGGAGGGAAGGGATTAGCGAGGATCACCTCGCGCTCGCTGCGGCGGCGCTCCTTCTCCTCGCGCACCTGGCGCTCGAAGGCCTCCGTGCCTCGGAGTCCCTCTCGAGGCGGCGGCGGAAACTCGAGGCGCGCGATGTGGCCGCCCTGCGGCGCGCCCAGGATGCCCTCGGGGTCCTGCCAGCCCGACCAGTCAAAGGCGGTCATCATCATCCATCGTAGTCAAGAAACGGGAGATGGCCGGCCGGGGTAAACCACAGTCGACAGAGACAGAGAGAAGAAGAAGTACCCATCCGATGCAGGAGATCTTGGCGGGCACGGCGCGGCGCCTCGTCGTGGGAGAGCGTCGGCCGGCAGGGCGGGGCGTGAGGTGAGGGCCGAGGATGGCGCCACGGAGGGAGACGGAGGAGGAAGCCATGACCATGAGCAGAGAGCAGCAGGGGAGGGAGGGAGGGAGGTACGTTATCCGCTACAAACAAAAATGAATGATGGGTTGAAAAAGACTTTTTCTCTAGAGGGAAATAAATTGGCTGGGCTCCAAGTAAAATCGTCACAATCGGCGAGCAAAGCTTATTGGGCTTGGCTCCAAGAAGATGGGCCTGCGTGCAGCATGCGGCCCAAGATAAAAAGGCAAATGGACTTTGGGAGAAGGGAAATCTTTTTTGTCAGATTTGTTATTATTTCTCTATAGTAGCCGAAGGACATTTTTTAAAACATGGCGCAAGGAAACTTTTGTGTTAGTATTTAATTGAAACAGAAGTACTCTTCTCTGTCCCAAAATACTTGATCTTATAGCATTCAAATTTGTGAGAAAATAGTTGTTATTCTCACTCCCAATACATCTTTCTCTTGTCTTAATACATACTTTTTTTTTTTCTTTGGTCGATACATCTCTGTCTCTACTTTTTGAGAGGTATTTTGCCCTTTTGCTCTAGGCGTGTGACATTCTAGAATGCCAAGTATTATGGAATGGAACTACCAGCAGAACGTTTTAGACCCTGTAAAGCATGTTTGATTCAAGGGATTAGGGACTAAAAACTATATAGGGACTAGTCACTAAATAATAGATTCCATATTAAGAAAGAAGATGTTTCAATACAACAGGGATAACAATAGATTCTCAAGAAGCTAATGGAATCCCAACCCACGATCACAACTTATCCTATTACTCGCTGTAGTAGACAACCGAATTCTTGGAGTCTTCGGGGAGATCAAGCCCGCAAGGTTTGGCGGCGGCAGCTTTTCGTGCCCCCTACCACGAGCTACTCTAGAAACAACTCCCCATATTATTTGGGTCTTGGCCGAAGCAAAAAGGTCGTCTAACACTTCCTCTAGCAGAGGTGCGTGACCATGCCTTTTCTCACAAGGTATTCGGCCCGCTTGGAAATCGGAGAATGCGGGGAGAGGCTCCTCGAGCGATTTGGTTTAAGGGACTAATCACTGCACAAAGACCACTAAAGCTCAAAAATTCCATGGTCCAAATTAGCACCTCCCAAAAGACTATTAAACTAGAGACTAAATAAGATCAAAATTTAGATCACTAGTCATCTTGTTTTGGTAATATAGGTACTTAAATGAGACTAAAATTTAGTATCAGTGCCCTAGTAAGTAGTAACAAACAGGGTCTAAGACTTTTCCTTGAATCACAGTACATACATAGATAATCTTTTTCCTTCGAATCATAGTACATATAGACATATATAATTATATGTAAACATAATTACCTCTACGAAGGCACACAATGAATTACCAAAAGAAGGCTATATGGATCGGGGGACGAACATTGTTCGATTTGAGTGCCGTAGACATCCTTTATTCAACATTGCAAAGCATCTACATATTAATATATTACATACTCTAAATTCGAGTGAAGTAGAATTATATGCAGAGACCAGACATTTTGTCGAACAGGCAAGGTCATACGATATGTGGTTTAAAACATGACGTCGTCAAAAGTACTCAATTTTCGTCCAAAGCGTAAACCCGATCAGTCGGTGGCGGCGTACAGATGAACCGGTAGCCTGGGCTCGGCGACGGCGA
>JADLZK010005788.1:0-43911 GCA_015847255.1 Hyparrhenia diplandra
AAACTCTTGGGTATTTTTGTTTTAATCCACGAAAAATATATAAATCACCAAAACTAGTGGAATCATGTTAGTCAAGCCCCTATACTATGTTGATATTCATTTTAAGCCCTTATTTTCGTTTTAAAAACCTCTATATTTTATGCTATAAGGTATACCAACAACGTTGTCGATGCGAGAGGAACTTGTTGTCGTGGTTGTCGAAGAGGAGGACCGTGACACCCTCAAGCTTGATGTTCGGGCGTGCCATGAGGAATAGCACGCTCGCCGGGAACGCCTAGTCTTTGTGCGGGCGGTTCGGGAGGTGGAAGCCCACTACGCATTGTTGACGGTCACCAACGACATATTTTTCCCGTCAACTTACTACCATAAAGGGAGTAAAACTATACCTTTTATACTCATATGCATTTATCACTAATAAAATTCCACTTGTAGTGTCTAGTATTTTATTTTGCAGATTTATAATAAAAGCAAGTGGAAAATCGACCAAAGTACGCCATCAGGGAAAGCGCATTATTGCAAAACACAAGCCCGAGGAGCAAATCGACCCAAAACATCAAAATTGGGCGAGCCAAGCCCGGCCCACAACTTTTCAAGACGAGGGAAGACACCCCACCGAGGCTGGGCGGTAGCCGAGCCGAATGCTTGCGCTTCCCACAGTGCGGCCGCACCCTCCACGAGGCGATTTCGGCCCAACCTCGGGGGAGGCGGTTCGTGCACTGCCAAATGGGGATTCCCGCCGTGGGATGGTCGGTTTGCTTTCAGATTAGGAAGGTTTACCAGGTCGGTTTTGATGTAATTTAGCACTTAGGCCCCTCCTCCAAGTGTATAAGTAGGCCCCCTCTCTCCCTCTCTCAACACACACCACTTGGAGTCCGGCAAACCAAACAATCTCTCTCTCTCACCTCTACCTCTCTCTCTTCTTCTACCTCTTCTTTCTTCTTCTACTTTCTTCTTCTTCTTCTTCTTAGTTCTTGATTAGCACTTAGAGTAGAAGAGCTACAAGGAGGGCTTGTCTCCTAGAAGAAAGTGCTTTGGTAATATATCTTCTCAATGGAGCATTCTTCTATTTGCAAGTCTTATATCTATGTTCTTGGCCTAACTTATGAACTAGAGTATAGTCTTGTTCATGTTCTTGTCTTTGGTATATGAACTAGCATATAGTTTACATATCATAATCTTGACATGTTCATCTCGGTTCATCATCGATCATCATATGCCTAACTTGATTAGAGGTGGGATATCGGTTCGTTGTTCCTTCGGGTTTGCTCTTGTTCTAGTCTGTTCATTCGACGAGTGGGGATCCCGGGGGACAAGAGTAGTGCTCGATATGCGGGCATGGTGCCGGGTATTACGACACTGCGGATATGAGGGCATGCCACGGTTGAGGGGGTAGGCGGCTTGGTCGTGACAAGCCTTGATCGTCCCTTGAAATCCCCCCCACGTTCGTATGTTACGTAGGGAGTTCGTAAATGCCTCGGTAGGAAGCAGACTTCCTGGTGGGGTCCCCCCGGTATCCTAGACCTAACCATGCTTAAATCATGTTTGCATATGATCCTAACTATTTATTTGTATGGCCATGACTAGATACTTTAGAATTACTCCATTAGGTTATTCATTTATTCTTTATCTATTTTCTTTATCCTTTTTGCTGGTGGATTCTTAAGTGTGTGTCACACTATCCATAAACCGTTATTGCTTACCTCTGTTATGAACAATTTGGTCTAAGCAAACACATGTTCCTCTATTCGAGATGTCATGCTAATAAAACACATGCCTTCCCTTGGGAAAATATAAATAACAATACCGAATACTTCGGGGTGAAATGCTACAATGATAGATCCGTGTAAACTGCGGATGAAATATCTAAGATGGCAAGATCTATCCCGTTGACAATCCCTTTCGGATCACCGACATGGTGGTTTTACTTGGGAATGTCGGCGCATTTCTAGCGCTATTATTGGGGATGGGTTTTATACTGTTTCCTTTGATTGCGCTAAGAAATATCAACAAGCATTTTCGGCGCCGTTCCGGGAAGGCATTGTGAAAAAAAAATATAATAAATAGTGGCTATGAATATGAAGCTGTGTGTGTGGCTACCATTTGCTCATCTGAGGCTAATCTTTTATGTTTTCTCTGTTTTGGATGAAAATAGGATAGTGCATGTTAGGTTTCCCTACTGCGGGAAAACTTCATCTCCGATCCGAGGCACTCCTAAGGAAGAACAGGGTCTCGTGCCGCTTCTTCTTGGCCGGAACCCCGACAGTCAAGACCGACATCCCCGCACCAACCGCATCTCAAGCCATGGCCCGGTCGCCGCGCGATTTCTCTACTCATTGTCACCAACGTGCCCACCGGGCGGTGGTGAATGTGGCGGACAAAAACTTTGAACTACGACTGGGCGATCACCATGGTGCAGGCCGGTCCATTACAATGGACTGCCTAGCGAGGGCGCCAACGCTCATCTCCAACACTTCCTTGAGCTATGCGACACCATTGTCATCAAGGGCGTCGAACCCGGCGTTATCAGGCTCGCTTTGTTTCCTTTCTCCCTCGTGGGGAAGGCGCTTGATGGTTCTACAAGGACAAGGAAGTCGCGATGCACGTGGGCCAAGTGCTCGCGGCGTTCTGGCTAAGTTCTTCCCCATAGGCAAAACCAATGCCCTGAGGGGAAGGATCGCCAATTTCCAGCAGACATCAATGGAACCCATTCCGGAGGCGTGGGAGAGGCTGCAGGAATACATTCTAGCATGCCCGCACCACGGGATGGAGAATTGGCTGGTGCTCCAGAACTTCTACAATGGTCTCACGGCCATATCGAAGGGGCACCTCGACGCCGCTGCTGGTGGCGCATTTCTATCGCTCACCATCGATCAGGCAACAGCCCTGATTGACAAAATGGTGGCAAACCAAAGCTGGGGCGAAGACAGAGCCCTAGCCAAAACACAAAAAGGCATGCATACCGTGAAGGAGGCGGATATGCTTGCCGCAAAAATGGATCTACTGCTGAAGAAACTGGAGGAGCGCAGCACAGACTCAACTACCCAGCAGCGCCCAATTTACGCCACAGACGCTCACGTGACCTGTGAGACTTGTGGTGGAGTTGGCCACTCAGGGGATAACTGCCCTGAGACCCGTGAAGAAGCTGCCCTTCATCAACAACAGCAACGGGTATCGCCAACCTTAGCAAGGCTGGAACAACTAGTCCAGGCCACCATTCCAAGGCAACCAGGGGTACAACTCCAATTATAACCCTGGTCAGCCTTCACTCAAGGACCTGGTACTGGGTCAAGCCAAGATTAATGAAAACATCACCAAAAGATGAGCCATCAAGATAAGATCCTTGAAGGAGTGAATAATAAGCTCGAAGGGTTGACGTCACTGTGAAGAATCAGCTAAGCTTCAATAAAATGATAGAACCAGGTGGCCCATTGCGGCCCAAGTGCGGTTAACGACTTCGGGAAGGATCGGGGGCAACCTGAGGTCCCACACGAGTCAGTTAACATGATATCTCTGAGGCTCAGTCAACCCAGTGAGCTAAAGAAGATCCCCGTGGACTCGCCATTTATTGCCAAGAAAGGAGACCCTGGGCGTCCGATCATCAGCTGTGCCATTGGCCCTCACAACTTCGCCAATGCATTTTGTGACCTGGGGGCCAGTATCAACGTGATGTCCAAGGCCACCTTCGACAGAATCCATGGAGGGACACTTGCTCCTGCAAGATTTGTCCTCCAAATGGCAGATCAAACAACACGGCGGCCCGAGGGAATTCTCGAAGACATGTTGATTAAAATTCAAGATGAGTACATCCCTGCAGACTTTGTGGTCCTAGACATAGGCCCAAAGGAGGATGTGTCTCCTCCCTGGGGAGACCATTTCTCTATACGGCCAAAGCTGACATCAGTCTGGGGAAGGGCTTCATCGTCTTCCATGTCAGAGACAAGGCGGTAAAGTGCCCATTCATTGGGTACAAGCAACAACACACCCGGCAATCATCATCATCAAAACCGGTGTGGAGTGTTGGAGGATCTGACTCCGAAACCCCCGGAGCAGGTGTTCCCCGATGCGGGGAGAGTCGACACAGTGACTATAAATAACTTTTGCCCTAAAAAAAATGGGGTATATTTAAAAAATGTGTTTTATAAAATATTTTATTACATAAAATCTAAAAGTAAATATTTTCGAAAACTAAAAAAAAAAGTCTTTATAAATAAAGTGAATTCTTTCATGAAAAATACAGAAAAATTATTTCCTACATAAAAGTATATACAAAAATATTTTTAAAATAATTTTCTTTTAAAAAAAATAAACTTATATTTCAAAATTTTTGAAGAAATTCAAAAGGGGAGAAAACGGTCAAACCAGTAGCGAGCAAACAAGCGACCCACGAACTTTTCGTGACCGTTGAGCACGCCCGAAAAAGCGGCGGCGGCGGCCTCGGGGCGGTGTGGCGCACCCTAAGGTGCGCCCGCACCCCTGCTGGCGCCCTGTGGTCCCCCTTCGCCACGGCTCCTAACCGTTGTGTGGGGCGTCCCTCGGCCGTTGGCTCGGCTATAATAGCCCGAGCACGGGTGTGAAGAGCACCCACCTCTCATTTTCACTCTCTCTCACTCTCACACTCTCTCCCACTTGTTCTACACTCCATTTTCTCCACCAAAAACATTGTTAGAGCAAGAACACGGGTGTGAAAGTTCATACTTTCATCTAACCCTTGCACACCCAAGGTCTTGCTCAATCATTTTTGAAGCCATGAAGAAAATTTGGGGGAAGATCTTGGCGGGTAGAGGCGGTCGTCAAGACATAGCTCACGACAAACAAGCACAAGCTCCGCCCTCAACTTCAACGATCTCGAAGGCTCCCCATGCAAGAAGATCTTTGCACCCGTCGAGGAGGAAGAAGCTCAAGCTCCCAGACAATCGACGAAGCCGACGCGCCGTACCTCGACATCCGTGGAGATCGGGAGATGCAAGCATATCTCCTACTCAAGGACCGTGTGTTCCAAAGACACGCTGGAATCGACCGAGCTCCTCAAACAAACGGTATGGGCGATGAATTTCCTAACCTTTGGAAGCGGTCGGGTGGCGGGATATTCCCCTCTCGAGGAGGAAGGTTCTCGCCTCGACAATACGATTCTTGTGCACACTAGTAGAGGACCAGCTAGGAATTTCTTTCCGCCTCTTTGGTATACTTTATCATGTTACATGGGCGTACCTAGCTCGTCTTTGGGGTTTCGGCTATAGATGTGCACTAAACATAGATCTTTGCTCTTTCGGCTTTGTCGAAACCACTTTTGGGAGGAGATATCCAGGTGCTCATGAGGCGGTACTTTCAAACCTCGCCACTCCACGAGATCCAACACCCATCACTTAGATATATCCATCATTTGGATCTCATTGACTTTGTTTCCTAGACACGGGGTTAGATGGGTGAATGAAGTTGAATTAAAATTACTCTATGCTATTGTCCACAAGGAGAAAGTAGCTCCAGTGGTAGAGATGTGCGGGAACTTTTTACATATTATCACAAAAGTTCTTTGTTCATGTCACTGCACATCTCTTATCACACGCCTCGCTTCTGCGATTGGAGCTTTGGATAATCGGCCAGATAGAGTACATTACCACACCAGGGGATTTTTTGGTTTCTTGCGCGGCTTGTGCGGGGGCACTTAGTTAAGATTTTACCATGGCGAGCTTGGTCATCTTTTCCCACGGCTATGCAACTATAGTTGGTTACCTAACCCGGACTTACAGGTTGTATAAAAGCCAGGGCACTAACATTTGAGCTCGAGGCTGGCGATAGCTTGCGCGGGGAAAGACACCCCCATCGAGTTCTTCACGCAGTTGTCGGGAGGCCGGAGGTCGGATCCTCCTCCCATGAGCCCTACTTCACGCCCACGACCCGACGCCCGGCCTACACCGATGTTTCAGGCGACATGGCCTCATCCTATGGGGACCCCGGGGTAATACCGGGTATGATCCTAGGTGGGGCCGCGCCTCGGTTTCACGGCACCATCAGTGGCCTAAAAGGGATATCTGGCGGCATGGAGGGCCATGATTTGACTTTGGCGATAGCTCGACGATATGCCCCCACCGGTCCGGCCACAGGCGGCCACCACAAGGGGTGGAGGCTATCGGTGTTACCGCGACACCTCGGCGTCCGCACTAGGAACATTGAGCACACGCTCAATACCCATGTGCAAAACACCGGGCGATGGCGGCGGGCGGGGCGGCCGAGTCGCCGCGGATGGACCCAATTGGAGTCCAACATGGCTACTCATAGCGCCGCGAGGAAGCATTGCGGAGGTACCAAGGCCGATCCCGTCGGTAGGCCTCGGATAGCTTGGGGAGGACCCCCCACGGTATCATTGCATTGCATATTTATTTCCATCAAATTTTATTTCATTTTAGCATGTTTAAATTTCAGCAATCTTGCATTAAAAATATATATATATATCCAAAAATAGAATAAGTAGCTCTTCTATGTGCCTTAATGCTTATATATATGAGATATGAAAATGTTTAGTCTTAGTCCCTTGTTGAAATGATGAATAGTTGCTTTGTCTTAAGCTTTGCACATGTGCCTAGTTTATAATTTGAATTTCTCTAAAGTTTGGATTTAGTGGCTAATTCTAAAAACTCATCTGAAAAAAAACCTGATTCATGTGGGTTGCATAGGCTCTATCTAGTCTAAGTTGTTGCCAAGTATGATATGGTACAAATGGATTTGCTATGACTTCGTCCAAAAGAGAAACTTGACATCAGGGAACCTACTTTGAAAGAAAAGAGAAATGATATGGGCTATGCTAAAAAAAAAAAAAAAAAAATGGACAAGTGTCCGAGGCGAGTAGAGCCCACATCTCTAAAAGAAAAAAAAAAAAGAAAAAGAGAAAATAAAAGACAAAAGTCTAGGACGAGAAAAGCCCACCTCTCAAAATATATATATATATATATATATATATATATATATATAGAGAGAGAGAGGTATTCTATGTATTACCCTGGGCAGTGCCGAGCCCAATTCACCGATCCCGAGCGACGTGTGCGCGCCCGTTCCCACCTCGGGCCAGTGCCGACCTCGGGCGCTCCCTGCGCCGGTTCACCCACGAGCTCGAGCTGCCACCCACGATTTCTTTGCGGTTTCTATTTCCTCGCGACCTCACCCCGTCCGGTCTCCTCTTTTCCTCCATCCGCCGGCGGCGCCCGTCCAACCCCTCTCCACCAGAAGCTGCTGTGCCGCTGGCTCCACCGTGCGCCTCGCCGTACTATCGCAGACGTAGCGTGCCGCCCGACCGGGCGTTCTCAGTTGCCTTTGCCCAGTGTTCTATTCGGCCTTGCGCAGGGGAGGCGGAGGCGCTGGCGGCGGTTCGTCTCTTCCACCACCAGCGGCGGCGTAGCCCTTCCCTTCCCGGAACGGTGGCGCGAACACACCCTCTTCCCGATCCGCGGCGGCACAGCCCCGACCCTTCCCCGGCCTACAGCTGTGACGACGTCCTCTCCCCCACCGGTGGCGGCGCCGGCCGGAGACCCCCAAAGCAGATCCGGCCATGTCGGCCCTCCTCCCGTTCTCCGGCGACGGCGACGTTATACAGACTCCTCTGCTATATGGTCTCCGACGGCTTCCCGCTCTGCCCTCTCAGCAGCATCTACCTCTCCTCCCAGGTACCGGCGGCTCCTCCCTTGCCCTGTCGTCGCACTGGCTTTGATTTGGCGCATCTTGCTTGTTTCACTTTCCCTGCACTGCAGGAGCTTGGGTGGCATCCGTTGAGCTCAGCTCAGCAGCGGTGCATGATGCATCAGTACACCTGAGGGGCGATTAGAAGGACGAAGCAGCTGGTCAAGGCCACATCAAATGCGTGCTCTGTGCAGCGATATTCTTCTTGTATAGAAGATTTCCCTTTTTCCTTATTTGTACAATTTGTGGTACCCTAATGCTAGTTATGACTGATTTGAACCTACCCTCTATTTTTTACTTTTTATGCTTTGTTTTTGGACGTGCAGTGCTGGGTTGCTGGACTGCCACTTCTTGGTTGCACACACGTCGAACGCCAAGCTCACCTTATTCAGATGAATCCTCCGTTCGGTCAGGTATGGAATGTTTCCTTTTGCATGCATCTTCTTTTGATGTTCTATTATTCATATCAAGCAGTATTGTTTTATCACATTGGTTTCACTATTAGGTTCCATGATATATGAGTACTGTTTGTATGCTAAAGAATGATTCCTCTATTTCAATTTCATTTTTTCTTCCATCTAGTTTGGATAAGCAGCATGCACCGATAATGCTTTGAAATCCCTTTGAACTGTACTTTATTAATTCAATTGGCAGTTATGTAATTGTTTCTTACAACCAGACACTAATTGAACTTAGTATTGATTTTTTTCTAATTGTTGAGATCATACACTTACTCACTACTGTCATGAACATTGTTGATGTAGTCGTACACACATCCTAGGTAGTTTACTTGTAACTATTTATAAGGCCCTTAAAAATAAACAATGTTGCATTATTCTTAAAATACACAAACCACCAGCGAGTTGTCAGAGATTTTTTCCCAATAGATTCTGTCAGAAATAGCTACATTTCAGTGATTTAGATTAAGTGGATTTTTAATAGTTCAGAGTGAATTCTCTTGTTAGTGCTGGAAGAGTTTTTTTTTTTTTTTTTTTGACCGAAACAGGGTCTCTCCCTCTTTTTTTTTTTAATTAAATGGAAGAATATTGTCATGCTGTCTGGATAACATCAAGTGATATCTTTTTTTTAGTTCATCCAGTTTGCTTGCTATTTTGACCATTTTGTACATACATGTAATGGTCAACTAGACCCCCTATCTCATGGTTTCAGTTCAGCTAAACATGTGCAGTAGAGATTATTTATAATATTTATTTTTGGAGATACATGTTTGATTTGTGTTTGGTATTTAACTCTTAGTTTGATGGTTTCATCACATTTTGTTTCGTATTTCCTGGGATTGATGATCACAATGTTTACAAGGAACTAGGAGCTTCATCCTTTTATCTGCAAATCTTATCATGCTTAGCTCTATTACAGATTGCAAAATACATCTTGGTCGGTTCATTTGGAGGATGACATGCTACATGTTATTTAAATGAAATAATTTTGATTTCAGCTACCTTGAAATCGTTCCAAGCTTAGCAATGGGACCGCTGGTTAGGCAAAGCAGTGATGTTTTTGGTTTTGTTGGGTAAGCATGATTGCTTGTTTGGTATGGTTGGCCTAAGGTGGCGTTTGCTGTTTGGTCCAACTTTCTGTTTCTGGAGAGCTCACCCATGATAATTTTTGATGTTTGTGTTCATTATTTGAATGGGATTTTTGTCTATTCAATTTATGAACAGGATACACTGTATACCTAGATTTATTTCAATCACTAGCAAGTTTTTTTAATTTTAAGGATCAACATTGGCACTGTTGCAATGCATTTTTATGACCTTAAATGTATGGATGTGCCATCTGTTATCCTATTCGAACAAACTACAATGTTTCACCAGCTTTTTTGGTATGAATGGATGTTTTATCAAATGCCAAAGATCTCAATCCCATTTTAAAAATCCACTTTACTCTGAATATTATTAATTATGCTTCATCTGGTTAGAGCTAATATTTTCATCATTGTTATTTATCCTTTTTTTTTTTTTTTCTCTGTGCAGATCCCACTTGGGCACTAGCGCTACCACTTGTGGTGCAATATCTTTCACTTGCTGACCTTCAATCTATATATCAGCCCAAAAAGAGTATGAGTCTCTTTTCTTCAAGATTCCATTCTATGTGAAACAATGCCAGAAGCAGGATCAGAGTTGCTAGAGGCCAGAGCATCAGAACAACAATCGGATATCTCCCACATGGTGCACTCTTAGACCAGTTTTGCTGCCCCCACAATATGGTCATTCTGCAAGGTATGTGTTGCATGGAAACTGTGTACATCCACAATTTTAAAACCTTCACTGAACAACTTCAAATAAACTCATTTTCTTCAGCTCATTGTGTCCCATGGTAAAATCATACATGTTATCGTACTGATAAATTAGATGTTTGTTCCAATTCTTTTATGCAGTATGAACCCAATCATATTAGTTGTTTGTTCCAATAAAGAGCTGACCAAATATATTATCCATGCTAGAAGGCTTTAATTCACAATAATCATGCATGCAAACAGTAAATGGTTTTTCATAAATCAGCCAAATGCTAGTCAGGCTGCTCCTGGGGAAGTCGCGTTGTGGGTTCTCCTTAAGCAATTCAACTTTGTTTCAAAGAAAAGACTGCAATGCTAATTTATTTTCTATTAGCTTCTGTTTGAAGGTGTCTCAACGCATGTTATTTTCTTTTCCTGCTTTTTGTCTAGACCCGTATTTTTTTAATGAGTTCTCATCTTTGGAAACTGAAATTGGTATGTCAACGTTGATTTTGCAAGTGTGCAAAGGCATAATCAGCGACATTACTAGAAAAATATAGGCCTAAAAGGATATACTTTGCATTTGACCTTTGCAGTGCAATTGGTCTTCCCAGTTAGAGTTCTCTACTCGCAGATTTCCTGCCATACTGAATGAAGTTCATGCTAGATCATAGTACAACTTTACAAGCACAAAAATCATGTTTAAAGTTAGCGCTAAAGCATAAAAATCAGTGTTTAAAAAAAGGTTACTCTAATGAAAGTTGGAACTGCAGCTTTGCTGACCCTCCTGCACATCACCTTCCCCAGCTCGGCGTTTGCACATCTCCTCCTCCTTGATTCGATTTAATGATTGGCGTGCAGGATGGGTTCCGTTTGGGTCTTCGATTATCGGCACAGGTGGCGACCAGGGGCTCCTCTTCAATTGCAGCACAGCGAGTTTGTCTTGGCTGCCAATGCAGCTTTCAGTTAAGGATTTGGTGCTGTGATTCCCAATCACTAGCGTTAATCAGAATATTAAATGTTTTTAAAATCTAACCAAAGTGTATTGAAAGCGTTCATCTGGCAAGATAACTTGAGCATTTAAAACTAGACTACAACTAATTTGCCTGCATGGATCGAACATGTACTCTAATTCAGTTTAACTTTGCTTAGAGACCCTGCTTGAACTGCATGGATTAATTAGTAACTGAAATGATTCCTATGCCTGATTCCACATGTAAACATACTTTTCTGTTATGTGATTTTTGGTTTATTTCAAATGCTGCAATGCTACATAGCTCCTAAATTACTGATACCCTAATAATGGTAAACTTCCTCTGCTTACCATTTCCCTCTCAACATGTTATTTTGTTTCCACGATGGGTACCAAAGCATTTCATGTTCCTTTTGAGTGACAATTCAGAGTGAAGTCACACCTAAAGTTTGATCAAGTGAAACTACTCCACAGCTGATCGCCATGACGCCATGGCATCGATCAGCCTAACTAATCACAACTAATCATGATTACTCAAACAACTTGATGACCTTGATTCAAGGTGAGATTGATGTATAGTGTTCAACGTAGTAGTAGGGATCCTAGCTCAAAATTCTATTTTAATGTAGCAATGGGGAATATTCTATTTTCCCTGTCATTCAGCTTATTTTTTTTTAATCTGTCAACCAAAGTGACTCTTGTGATTGTTTGGTCGTCTTTTTTTTTTTGTAGTGACAAACCAGATGGCCATGAACTTTCAAATTCTGAATGAGAAGGGTGATGTTCAGTTGAGACATCACTTACTGTTGTGTGTGCTCCTGTTAATGTTTTCTTCCTGTTGTGTTGTTAACAATTGAATCTTCCTTCCTCTCTCTTGCAGCAGCCTTTGATTTTCTTGTTTTGAATGTGCTATGTTGGTTTCAATTTGTAAGAGAGAAATAATCAAATTACCCCAATATCCCACAACTCCTAACCTCTTTATCCTTCTAGTTGCAGTGCAAATAGATTTGGAAAAAAATAAATTGTTTTCTTTTCGCAAGACAAACTAAGGATGATATGTCCAGCATTCTTCAATTATAAATTGTGAAATCATGAAACTCGAGTTTGTTTTTTTGGTAGAAATTGTTGACAAGTGCACTTCTTTTTTACCATAATTGAGATTTATTGCTACCACACATTGCCTCTCACATGGTTTTCATATTCGTTGTTGTAATTATTTGCCTAGAGCCTCACATGGCTTTACATGGTTATGTGCAGTTTTGCTATTGAGGGTTCTTATTTTTGCAGCAACAGTATAGTATTCATCCTGAATGAATGCCCATTCAATTTTCAGTGTGCACCCCCTGAATCTTTTATCATAACTAAAGCTAACAATGATTTTTGCCGTTAGTTACCTTGGTGTGTGCAGATCTGAGACCATTTCAGCTAAAGGATGTGATTTGTGATTGTTAATTAGTCGTCGTCAGTAGTCTGCTAAAGGAGTATTCAAATGTTTTTTGCAGGTGGTGTGGTGCACGTGCACCCTTTCAGATCTAGACTACTAGTTTACATTAGCTCGGGCTGCAAGATGGAATTCAAGCTGCACATGTTGTGCTGGCCCCAATAATTCAATAATATTGTAATGAGACTGAGTGTCAAAGTGATCCTTTAAGGATAGAGCTATCTTGTTAATTGTTGACGGAAAGAATAGAGATTGAGGAAGTCGTATATTTTTGTATTCTGAAAATTAATTAAACTATACTCCTCTCAACTGTTCCATTGTTCTGATATTTAATTTCAGATGTCAATGATTTGGACATGTGATTGGTGCACGAACTACTCATCAATGCTGATTGTAGATTAACTTCCACGGCGATACAACAAAGATTTTCCGGTATTGGTTATGAAACAATTAAATTAAGTATGTGGTTGAGGGAAAATATTAGACAAAACAAAACGGAGAAAATGCCGGCTCTTCTAAACACTCACACCTGATGAAAAAAAAAAAAGCAGAAAAAGCTGGCTGCTCTCGCAGAGAGTCCAATTCGTGCAAGAGAAAACGATAGAAAAAATAGGAATAAGAAAGTCGGCAAGAAAAAAAAATCAAAAAAAAATCCTGAATTGGGAACGTGGGTCTGGTCACGGTTGCCTCGTGCGTGCAGTGACCAGGGGACAGGATGGGGCCCGCTCGGGCTTTGCTGTCTCATGCAAGGGCGTTGGTCGTGGGCGGGGATCGACGCAGGAGGCGCTCGGACGCACGGGGATCCACGCTGGGCTCGGGTACCGAATAATATTCAGTACCCTGGGTACTACTTAGTGCAGCTCTATATATATATATATATATATATATATATATATATATATATAAAGCCCACACTTTCTCAGAAAAATAAATATCATCTAACTAAATAAATCGGATAAGAAAGTTGATCAAAAGGCCGAATGATAAGTATTCTTGTTATAACCGTTCTATCCGGCAACCACCCAAGACTTTGAGAAAAGCTAGAGAGCCCCCCGCTACGATGAAAGGTAATAAAGGGTAGGAAAAAGATGTGCCATTTTATTCAAACTCTAGTAGAAAATCCTATTATAACCACGGCACTTGTAAAACGTAATCGGCATAGTAGCAACTCACGATTTTTTTTGAAAGAAGTAGCAACTCGATCAACAACCAAGTACTTATCTCTTTTTGCTCGAGGGACGCGCAAAGGGTAAGCAGGGGGAGTTTGTTGACGGTCACCAACGACATATTTTTCCCGTCAACTTACTACCATAAAGGGAGTAAAACTATACCTTTTATACTCATATGCATTTATCACTAATAAAATTCCACTTGTAGTGTCTAGTATTTTATTTTGCAGATTTATAATAAAAGCAAGTGGAAAATCGACCAAAGTACGCCATCAGGAAAGCGCATTATTGCAAAACACAAGCCCGAAGCAAATCGACCCAAAACATCAAAATTGGGCCGAGCCAAGCCCGACCCACAACTTTTCAAGACGAGGGGAAGACACCCCACCGAGGCTGGGCGGAGGGCCGAGCCCGGGGAGGAATGGCGCTTTCCCCTGGTGCGGCCGCACCCTCCCTGGCGGTTTCGGCCCAACCTCGGGAGGCGGTTCGTGCACCGCCAAATGGGGATTCCCGCCGTGGGATGGTCGGTTTGCTCAGATTAGGAAGGTTTACCAGGTCGGGTTTTGATGTAATTTAGCACTTAGGCCCCTCCTCCAAGTGTATAAGTAGGCCCCCTCTCTCCCTCTCTCTCAACACACACCACTTGGAGTCCAAAGCAAACCGGCAATCTCTCTCTCTCTCACCTCTACCTCTCTCTCTTCTTCTACCTCTTCTTTCTTCTTCTACTTTCTTCTTCTTCTTCTTCTTAGTTCTTGATTAGCACTTGGAGTAGAAGAGCTACAAGAGGGCTTGTCTCCTAGAAGAAAGTGCTTTGGTAATATATCTTCTCAATGGAGCATTCTTCTATTTGCAAGTCTTATATGTATGTTCTTGGCCTAACTTATGAACTAGAGTATAGTCTTGTTCATGTTCTTGTGTTGGTATATGAACTAGCATATAGTTTACATATCATAATCTTGACATGTTCATCTCGGTTCATCATCGATCATCATATGCCTAACTTGATTAGAGGTGGGATATCGGTTCGTTGTTCCTTCGGGGGTTGCTCTTGTTCTAGTCCGTCCATTCGGCGAGTGGGGATCTGGGGGACAAGAGTAGTGCTTTCGATATGCGGGCACGCGGTGTCCGGGTATTACGACACTGCGGATATGAGGGCATGCCACGGTTGAGGGGGTAGGCGGCTTGGTCGTGACAAGCCTTGACCGTCCCCTTGAAATCCCCCCACGTTCGTATGTTCTGTAGGAGTTAAGTAAATGCCTCGGTAGGAAGCGGGGACTTCTGGTGGGGTCTCCCGGTATCCTAGACCTAACCATGCTTAAATCATGTTTGCATATGATCCTAACTATTCATTTGTATGGCCATGACTAGATACTTTAGAATTACTCCATTAGGTTATTCATTTATTCTTTATCTATTTTCTTTATCCTTTTTCTTTGGTGGATTCTTAAGTGTGTGTCACACTATCCATAAACTATTATTGCTTACCCCTGTTATGAACAATTTGGTCTAAGCAAACACATGTTCCTCTATTCGGATGCCATGCTAATAAAACACATGCCTTCCCTTGGGAAAATATAAATAACGATACCCCTGAATACTTAGGGTGAAATGCTACAATGATAGATCCGTGCGCTTGAGATGAAATATCTAAGATGGCAAGATCTATCCGTTGACAATCCCTTTCGGATCACCGACATGGTGGTTTTACTTGGGAATGTCGTGGCGCATTTCTGGCGCTATTATTGGGGATGGGTTTTATACCTGTTTCCTTTGATTGCGCTAAGAAATGTCAACAATGACACAATGCAGGGGGGCGCCACCTTCAAGGAGGAAGTCTTGTAGGAGCTCTGAAGCTGCAAGGAAGTAGTAGCGGTGGAATTACCTCACAATGTCATAGAAGAGGCTCCCTTTCGGGGTGCGATCGCTGAAGCTTGATGGTGCTAGCGATGGTGTTGAGCTCTGGTCCGTCGAAGTACCCAGTGCAGCTCGATAAGGAGGTCACCCGGCGCCCGGGTGTTGATCTCCTCCATAGCGGCTGCGGGTGCGGCCGTTCCGCCCGGTCGGCTAGGGCGGCGTCGATGTCGCCCGTCGATGCCGGCGATGTCGTTGATGTGGCTGGCATAGTGGTCGCCTGCGTCCTGAGCTGCTTGCGCCGGCAGCTCGTTGTCATAGCGGCGAGCAAGGTCGATGGCCTCCTCCATCGAACGAGGCTCGAACCACTCAAGCACCGTACGAAGCGTGTCGCGTAAACCATCGGCGAAGAGGTTGACGTGGTGGAGCTGGCTCTCAAGGTCCATGCGAGTTGCATAGCCCTCAAAAGCGGTGATGTAGTCTGTTGGCGGTCGTTATCGACCATTTTATACCGCCAATTTTGATCCAAATCCGGAGAAACAAGCATACTTATGACCTATATACATATGCTATGACCCGTTCCACTTGTTTCTCGAGATTACATGTTTCGCAGGACAAACGCCGGAAACTAGTGGAAATGCACGAAGTAAAGAACAAAGCGCAAAGCATAATACACATTTCAGGAATGCGCAACCAAAGGGGAATAGAAAACCCAACTCGGGAATGAACTGGACCAAAGCACCCCTAAACTATGGGTCCAAGCCGCCCAGAGCCCACGTGAAAGGCCATCACGAGCGGGGTCAGGCCCAGTCCGGCCGGGACTGGTGCAATGGTCCGGCCGGTTGGAACCGAGGCGGTTCGCGCCCAAATTTGGCGGGCAGCCTCCTACCGACGTTGCAATGGCGGTCCCGTGGGTGCTTTTGGTGAATATTTTATTCGAACCTTTGTTGGAGGTCGGTTTAGGTATTTCCATGTGGGGAGGGACATCTTCCAAAAGAGCCCCCTCTCCTTCACCTATAAAAGGAGATGCTCTTCCTTCATTCAAAAGACACACCACACAAGAGCCTCTCTCCCTCCACTTGTATCATTTTCCCTAGATGTAGAGGATTAACTTTGCTTTTGTCTTTGGGGCATGGCCATGACCTTCTAATGAGGAGGATTAAATAGCTCGAAGTTGGGTGAAGTACTAAGGCGAATGTAGCGTTGCGAGACATTTTTTTTTGAATTTTCACCGGGGGGAGAGGGGAATTCCCCACCTGAATTTTTTTATATCAATGGCCCCTAACGACCCGAAACATTACAAAGGTTGGTAGATCCGAGGAGGAGACAAGGCGGTATAGGTAGAGTTATTTCTGAGTGTGCCAAACATTTCTAAGTTAGCTGTATTCTTTGAATCAAACAACATGCACCATTTGTCTGCTAGATGTTTTTTTTCTTTTTGAACCTGAAGCGCCACTGAATTGCGAAGCCTTGCACACCCGTAGCAAGCCATCAACTGTCTGCTGCTCACTTCGAAGACCTTCGCATTTCTGGCCTTCCACAATTCCCAGCAGCACAGGGCCAAGAAGGCCGGGAACTCATCGAGTGGCAGGCCATTACTAGGTGAAGCCAGATGGATAGTTGCGAGACATTTACTAAGGCGGTATCACAAAGACATGCTGTGCCATGGTAGAACAGAAGCTAACTAATTTATTGGTAGGTAGGGAACATTGATGGAATAAATCTCAGATAGTCCTCTGTATGATAACCATAGTTAGGAAAGCAAAGAGGCTCAAATTATCAGAGAAGTGCAGTAGGCATGTATCAGAGAAGGGCATAGATCCTCATACCCAGCAGCAGAACCCATATGTTCAGAAAATAGTTGAGCTTCCTTCTTTAGCCTTGTCCTAGGCTGCTAACATGCTGCTTCGTATTGTCTGCCTTGATGACTGTTAAAAGTGTATGAAGACCTAGTCTATAGGCCTATCTATAGGCCCTATCCATATATAGCCATGAGGCTCTCTATATATGAAACTCCCTACCTCTGGAGTACTCTGTCTCGGTGATCTCTAAGGTTAGTATCAATGACAACTAAACATCAAGTATTACACTCGGTAGGCCCTGCAGACAATAAAAAAAAAAAGAACATGTAACTAAAAAAAAATATGGCCTGCTACCCTAAAACCAAGAACGCAGCAAGCAAGCATGGCTCAAGCACCAAGAATTTTCTATAGAAATGTTTTTTAAGAAAGAAGGCAAAGCAGAGGCCAAGAAAAGAATGTGGTTCCTTTTGCCAAAGCAAAAGGACAACATATCCTATCAAGATAATAGCAACACGGAATCTTATTATCTTTTCTATTAGACTCAATCAGTCAAAACCCAACTCTGAAGGCAGTATACAGAGCAAAGAATATGATTCTTTTTTTCTTGTTAGGACCAAGGTATAACATGAAGTCTAAAATAAAACAGGCAGGTATAGCAATTTGTATGTGGCAAATTTACCAAACTTAAGTTGATGGTATGTACCAATTAGCTTTCTTCAACAGATACTGCATGAACTCTATATCTAGAGATAAAATAAAATCAGAGAGAATATAGTGTGTATGCAAAATTAGGGGTGGTTTTGTGACGGCGTTCATTTTGTGCAACATAAAACTATGAATACCAACAAGGAAGATGAGTAGTTTAATAGACTGAAAACTTGTTACGCACTAAATTGAGCATGAACGAATAAACTTGTAGGATGAATCAGGGCAGCACAAGATCAGATCATACCTACGAAATTATCAAATGTGCATAAAAGGGACACAACCATGCATGATAGCATCTATGGATGTACCGAACAAAGTTCATGTAGCAATATGGTACAAAAGAATGCACTAATTCTACACGTAAGTAGAACAAGCTGAAATTGGAGCAGATATGGGAAGGACGAATTTGCATCCTGACCTGAGTTGCTGTTATGAGCATTCTATTAAACACAATGTAACCTGCACAAAAAAAAATCTATTTAAATCCTTCTGTACTATGGTCTATGAAGGTTGGGGCAACGGAAAACCAGCAAGCACACACGTCACACAATACTGAATTATAGAACCGAAAATGTTCATGGAGGCATTATAAATTTAAAAAATTAATCTAAATCTCTCACAGATAGGAATAGAATAGCTCAGAGTTCAGACTTTCAGAGTCTCGCATCAGTTTCAGTGAGACCCTACTCATGTTTGAGTGTTAACCAATTAGGAGAAACAATAGTTGACGTATGTAATACATGTTGTGATAATTGGAAATCAAAAACCAATTAATTAGCGTGGGGACGCATCCCTGCCACGCCACTAAAATAAAAGTTTCTGCAGTCCAATTTTCATCAGTACAGCCTCTAGACAATGGTACAGTTAGAACAAACTCGAATCTGCATGAAGAATGACAAACCAACCTGTACAGCATAGGAGATACACCGCATTACGGAAAACCGATAATAGGCCCTTCCATATGCACATAACCTACGTACACATAAAAATGAAATGAGGGATGTCATTGAAGTGATAGGAAGAGTGGAATCCATCCCAAGTTGATAAAGCAAAGGTTCACTGAATCTGTAAGCACAGAATACAAAACCAGTAGAGGAAGCACTTATTAATTCTGAGGCAAAGCAAGTACTTATTCCCAATATCCATCCAGTTAGCAGAAAGAAGGCACAGCATGTTCCATTAGTCAAAATAATCTGACAATATTGATTAACCAAGATATAGGAACAGAAGGAAAGAAGCAGCCATGTTATTTTGAAGTTTGTAAACTGTTATGCATATAGAAAAAGTGGTTGGCGTGTTTAAAATTAAAACCCAATACTAAGCTAAAAACCGTAAAACTAAAATTGTGTTAGTGCAAAGACTAAATCCTAAGGCAAACAATGACAGGGAACATGGCATTTAGAAGGCAAGATTCAACTCTATAAATCTTATTGCCTCTTGCACGACAAACATAGAACTATAGTCAAAATCAAAATACCTAAATAGGTAATTGTTGAGCAACTGCAGGTGTGCAAAGCAACGGAAATCTGACATAAGTAGGCAAACCTGTAGCTTTGTGGCCATTTTATCTTTCTCAAATATATTGTCCAGCAAGGTGATGAAAATAAAGAGCACCTGATATGCCCAGTATCTGGGACTGGTGCTGACCCAAACTCCATTCGTGGGACTGTAGGGAAAACTAATAAGTACACAAAACCAATAATCCTACCCAAAAGTAGGGAAAGTGGCACATCTTTAAAATAGAGAACATTACCACTCTATTTGCATCCTTGGAAAGCTGCTCTCTATGTCCTTGTCCCATCGCCTATTTATTTCTACAAAATAAAAAGTCAGACTATGGTTATGATGTATGTTCGTATCAAAGCGGTAATAAATACTACTTGTCACTGGTGCCCCCAAAGTACACAAAATACAATAGGTTCAAAGCGATGAAAAATCAGAAATGACCAATTCACCATTGCCTTAATTATCATGGAACAGGTAAGAAGAGGCGGCAAAAACAGAATCAACGTTGTTCATGATCATTGACTCAACTATGAACATAGTAAAAGGATTATTTTTTTGGACTATCTAGATTAAGAAATTATGAAGCAACAAAAAATAATCCATGAGTAATTTGCCAAAAGGTCTTCTATCTGAAGTGGTTGCCCTAATTGATTGCTAAACATGCCAAAGCTGATGACATATTAATCTGAAGAAGCATGAAGCATTTACTGAGATACAAATATCTCTTTTACATGACAGCCAAATGATAGAAGAATCTCGGTAAGTGATAGTGGAAAACTAATTTCAGGAATGTGAACTTCTGGGAAATGAAGTAGTACATTTTGAATGTATATATGTGGTAATGGCCTGCCTCAAAATGAGCACTGTATGTGCGGTATAATAGCATTGTTTAGTTCACTATTTTAACGATTTGCTGAGGCTTTGAACTGATAGTATACTTACTTGAGTCATCTAATTTCACAGGGCGTTGATTACTTCATTATGTCAACATATCTTGATGCCCCCTTGAGCTGCAGCGTGGCAGAAAACATGGAAAAAAAAATTTTTTGTTATACCCATGCCTAATCTGATGGAATCAGAACGGTACAACATGTTCACCCCCTCCAATCCACACATCCTGTGAAAAATCATGCAAGAGCGCTTGACATGCTGGAGATGTTGTATGTACCTCAATCGTTGGAAACCGTGTCGAAAAGATGAGCACAAGCAGCTAGGGTTTCATTGAACACAGATGACGACACGATGAACCCGGAGCAGCTGGGACCAAACGCGCGCCGGAGAGGTGGCGCCGGCAGCCACCGGCGGCGCCCGCTACCCCTCTGCGCCGTGGCTGGAAACCGCAACCGCCCGGGCCAACGCCCGGGCGCCGTACAACGCCAGCGCCGCCGCCGCCATCGCCTTGCCTGCTTGAGGAGGGAGAGGGAGAGGGAAGCGGAGTGGGAGGGCAGGCGTGGAACGGAGGCGGAGGCGGAGGCACCAGCGGCGCCCGTGGGTCCATTTTTTCTGGGTCCTTTTTTTTTTTTTTTTTTTTTTTTTTTTTGCCGGAGTGGGAGGGACGGTAGATATTTAACTGGACAGGACACAGTAGATCAATCTAGATCCGGACGTCCAAGCTACGATCGAGCAGTCAAAATTAATTTTGCTACCGTGGCCAGCCCCATCAGTGGGGAACTCTAGCCCCATTGTAGAGAGTAAATGCCTATGCCCTATAGTACAATGTTTTGAACTGATGCCTGTAGTGACATTCAAACCATCAACCTTCCCATAAAAGGGGAGTAGTCAACTATATATATAAAGAAAATGAATATCCATCCTAGGATTCAGCCTGTCCTAACAAATAACCTAGCCTCTGGATTTCATCAATTTGCTGTGACAACAAATATGATTGAGCTTGAGCCTCTGTGTTCCACTTGTAGTCAGTGAAGACTTGCCTGAACCGGATCATTCATCCTTGTCAAAATAACCTGCACAGGAACATTATGATGTCAGACATCATACATAAGTTGACAGGTCCAAGTAAATGCATCCTTCTCAGGTGAAATAATTTCTAGAAAAGGATTGCAATTAATTTCTAACAAAAAAGGATTGCAATTAATTTCTAACAATGTTCAGATGCTTAGTGCTGATTCAACATGGACTCATGAACTTTTGTAATTAAATCAAGTTGTCAAATATACGAAGTACATCTCCCAATATATGAAGGCATTCACATTGAATTTGATAATTTCACAACTAAAAGATGGGTCTTGTGACGACAAAAGCATTTACATGCTGTAAAATCAAGAAATGATGAAACACAGTGAGGTATATGTATCACACAATGCATCCAGTCAATGACTGTACTAACAAAAAAACAAACAAAAGCAAACATACACAAGTAATCTGATAGATTTTGAAAAATCGAAGAATTGTAAACAGAACAATGCAGACTTGTTAAGATTTCTAACTGGAAGATAGCTATAGTAGTTCAACCTTAATACAAACATAACAATAGAACCGATAGAAACATGCCGTGGACTGACTAAATCTTGAGGTCTGAAAAATGTTTCAACTTTTTTTGAGTCAAGTAGAAAACTTACAGTATATACAGAGACCCTTGATGGACTGTGGGGCAAGAGAAAGCATAATCTTTTCAGCAAGCTGCATAGTAACTTCTGCAATAATTGTATTAGGACTATACTATCGGTATCTCGATGCTGGTCCTTCCCATTGATCCATTTAGCACAAATGATACAAAATATAGAAAGAATCCAGGAAAAAGCATACTAGAACCACAAATAATAAATTTCTATGCATTTGCTCCCACAATGCAAATACCAAAACATGAAAACACAGCACATTATTGTAACCAGCAATAGGCTAGCAAGCAAATGCATGTGACTTCATTAATAAAAATGTCACCATAATGCAACACTGATAGAGAAATGTAACGCAGGCAGCAGCAACATCAAAATGCTCCCAGATTCTAACAACTAGTAGCAAGGCGCACGCATCCACGCGCCCGTGCCCGTGCAGGGTAAAAGTGCAAGATTAATACTATATATAATGAATGAATCCATAGCATTTTTTCAAAGCCAAGGGTTAGAACATGACTCAGCTGTGACTATTTATAGTACTATTCTACACCTATGTCTGAATAAAAGGATGGCAATAGGCATATCTCAATCTCAATACACTGGAATGGCAATAAGCAACCGGTAAACAAATTTTCCAAACATCATGTTGCTAGGGTTTAGTTCACATATTTGGTTCAGATTCGAGAAGAATGAGTCTTGTAGTAATTCTGATCCTGGCCAATTATTTGGTTAACCATGCTAACAGCAATCGTGTGCCTAGACGACCTCAAGTATGCCCTCGAAGAGCTCGGCTCCTAGAGAATTCCTGGACACATTGAATTGAATAGTGTGATCTGGAAAATTAAAAATATAAGTATCTCCATAATTCACGATCATGCAACTGAATAGTAAAGAAAGAATGAGAAATGTGTCTTCCGAAGATAGTAACCTCTGCAGGTTACAATAACAATTATTCAGAAATGGTTAATGTGATTAATGGGGTGTTGTGTTGGAAAAAATCCAGAAAAGGCAGCTAGTGACTTTGGTGAATTACCTTCAAATTTAAATAAGATGTCTCATGGCCATAATTGACCAAAACCTGCTGAAACTTAGTAAGAATTCACCGATTTGCTTCATCAGGAACAGACATGACCCAAACAGTGAAAATGTTGCTGAGGCACATCGAAAACAAAGCTTTAGCTAAACTAAAACCAGTAGACATAATTGATTGTCTTTACAATCGTGAATGACAACCATGAAGAAAATCTGGTGGTACCTCACTATTCTTATTCTTACTAATATAATAATAGAAATAGATAAACATGATGAAGAGTTAAGAGGAGCAGCAATGCTGCAACAGTCAACAATGTGAGGGATGAAAAGAAAAAAATTTAGAAGCAACAGCGAACATCCGGGTAGGCATTATACATAGTTGCAGCTGCAAGAGAGTTGTAGGTATGATTTTGTTTCTCTTTCATTCTAGACTGACAAGCATTTTTATCTCATAAGAGAAAGATGAAGACAATGAGGTGCGTACTTGGATAGTTTATTCTTTAATTAGACTCTAAGTATGCTTGCAACTGTGACTGCAGGAGGGGCAATAATTGTCACCAATATATTAAAATTACCAGCTACTCAATAGTGAAAATTGCTAATATACCTGGAAGCTTAATTACATAGGGGAGGTCACTGCAGCACACCTTTAGAACACCTGGTCCCGTCTTTTGGTGAGGCAATGAATGGTCATAACACTGCATTGGTAGACCATAAATTAAATATCCCAATAGGATTGAATAATATTGGTACATACAAACATCGCTACATATATTGAGAAAAATGAACCTGGAATTTTAGAAATCTTGAACTGATGATATATATATCAGATCGAAGGCCGCAAGGAAACAAATAGGCAGCCGCATTTATAGATGTTAACCTTGCCACTCTCAGATATGCATTAGTATCAGAAATAGGCAGGTGTATTTTTTTAGCTGAACTGCAAATGCATATCTTTTATGAGTGTACAAATCAAATATGTCTTTCTTTTTAGCATTGACAAAAATATACCACATCTCTTTATCTATTTAATGTTAAGGTGGAGTGAAGTTAGTCTGGCAGTAATGATTTGGAATGTAGGTTGCATTGTTCCTAAATCCTCATAAAACTGAAGCCAGAGACAGAGCCTACCTGTTAGTTTTGTGGGCGAGCATCTATGGAGGCACTTGACAGTGATGGAGCAGCGGTGTTCCTACACCAATAATGATGAAGTGGTGCACCTATTTTATTTTGAAAAAGAGTAAAAGAAAATAGAGGTAAGATTCTAAAGAACTATTTTTTTGCTGCACAACTACCACTGAACATTATTCAAAGTCTTCTCTAAATTGTTAGCATGAACCTAACATAAAAAGAATGCTAATGATGCACATGTTGTCGTAAGGTGAGCAAATTCTTTTTTTTTCTAAAATTAAAAGGCAAGACGGTTTTTCTAAATGTGATTTCATATGTGTTAAAGCCTCAACTCTCTAACCTTTTTTTTTGTGTGGCAAGATTTCACATGTTGTTCATGCAGATTGATGGCGAAAAAAAAGAAGTCCACCTGGCCTGAATTATGAATAAAATAGCTACAAAAAAACACAATTCATTCAGATAAATATGTTCAATTGTCTATGAGGCAATAATTCAAATATCTATTTTCCTAATATTTCATATATCTGGAAAGCCTGATCATACCACATATGAAAAGCCTGAAAGATAGTAAGAAGAAGAAGCACAAACAAATTGCATATGAAATTGGATTTTTAGATGAGCGGCCATAAAAAGCATTGAAAATTTCCGGCTCCTAGCTGTGATAAGAGAGCGCAAAATCAAAAATTTAGGTATGGGTCTTGGTGCGCAACCAAGCCTATTGCGGTCTTCCATGCTGCCTTTTCTCACCAACAGACTACCACTCTCCATCTTGTATCCTCTCTCCTTTCTAAGACTTTACAAATCATAAACTCATTGAAAATACTCCCAAAAGTAGCCAATCATTTGGGCTTCTGTTTATCAAAAGAACTGCTATCTTGGCAGCTTCAAATGAAAAGGCCAAAAGAAAGGTACCTCTTGGCTGCTATTGTTACTGTATGAAAAACTGAAAGTCTTGATTAAAGAGAAGGGCAGAAATATGTCACTGGGCATACAACCAAGTTTCAGATGTTGACAGATTGTGAAATCATGAGGACCTAGCCAAGCCAAAACAGTATCAAAAACAAAAATATATTCAAAAAGATAATTAAAAAGAATCTGGTGTACCAAAAATTCCAATAGTTCAAGGGTTGATGTAAATAGACAAGGCAAATTTCATCCTTGTAGTCTCCTTCAAATCCCATTATAATAAGAAGTACTAAACTGTGACTATTTTATTTGTCCTTATTAGCAACCAAACTTAAACTTGTTAAATTTACGGATTGGAATAGCAATGTGCATGGGACAGCAAACCTTAGAGGCAACCAAACTTGAGCTCTTCGAGATAAGAAAGTATTAGTAGGCACATATTATGCTTCTATATATATTCTTATGTTTTTAACCATGTAAATAACAGTCACAGGGGCTCCAGTCCATTTCCTGGTTATTATCAATGAAGAAAAAGCAACTGGACCTTAGGCAGCACCATAACGATGAGAAGCTGCTTCCGACTGAATCAAAAGATATGATGGATGCTGTGACTGCAGGTGAGACAATAATATATCAGTGCACGTATATGTGTATCCGTGTGGATTAAGATGAAAGGAGATTCAAAAAGTTGCAACATATGCATACATATGTTCCTGAATTCACAGTGATGGTGCTTTCAAAAAAAAAAAGAATTCGTAGTGATGGTAATCAACTGAGCACATTATTCTTAGGCCTGAAAGAGTTGGACTGATGAAAAGAAACCAAACCAATAGAATAAAAATGAGGTCATTTTAGGATGCCTTGAATTTGATTTGTTACTCCCAGTATTAAATATTTGTTCATATTTGTCCTTTGGAAAATAGAAGTAACCTCTGATGCAAAAAAAAAAAAAAATGATAGGGCGAGTGTTTGCTCATCGCAATGGCTAATAGTAACCTGCACATTTTTTATGCGTAAGGATATTGTAACTTACCCAACAGCCAACAGTACTAAGTTGAGCAAGGGATGGCAAGTACTTCTGCTTGTGGGCCTCAGATCCACAAAGAGCTGTTCTTCAGAAAAAAAATAGAGAGGCAAATAGCGCAGCTTAGCTCCAGCACTTGGGCCAATTGATAATGGTAACTGATAAAACTTCTTAACAAAATATAGTATGAATTTATAAGTAATCCAGCTTTTGAACCTATTGTTAAATGCGGAACAACTTTCCTGTACCCGTGA
Organism: Hyparrhenia diplandra; assembly: GCA_015847255.1. Lineage (NCBI taxonomy): Eukaryota > Viridiplantae > Streptophyta > Magnoliopsida > Poales > Poaceae > Hyparrhenia > Hyparrhenia diplandra. The sequence continues at coordinate 26,278 of JADLZK010005788.1, forward strand.
CATTTCTACTATAGTAACAAAACTGGCTGTAATTGAAAGTCCTGGACACCATAACCCTGCAGTAAGCCAGACTCGTATTAAACATAATAAATATATTGGAGCACTAAATATAAGCTGGGGGCACGCATGTTTAAGCCTTCATAGACCATTCTAGAGGACCGTATGCTTGAGCCTTCACAGGCCATTATAAGGGATTAGATTTTTTCAAAATGAAGAAAAGACTAATCTCTAATCTTGCAACTATATAAGTGATTGGATTTTTACAAAATGAGCACATTAGTAGGGATGAATTGGTAACTGCAGCGGTACCAAATCATCATCACAATATATCTGAATATGGAAGAGAGGAATACCTGGCCAAAACTACAACCAGGACTGTAAGGCAGCAGAAAGGCCAAAGATCCAATGAAAGTCGCGACACCATTCAAACGAACCTGCACCGGAACAACAAAGGCATGTAAAGTCAGTAAACTCGCGCTAAAGCGGCATATAAAGTCAGTAAACTCACGCTAAAGCGGCATGTAAAGTCAGTAAATTCGTGGAAAAGCTGACGCCAAAGACAAAATCAAGCCTGAATTGGTGTCTCTTCAGCCGAATCTTCAGATATGCCTGGCATTAGCAATCCCCATTCAGTGTTCATTGCAAGCAACAGCAGTTACCTGGCATTAGAACAGTAGGGTTCAGTTGATAAATGTTGTACTGAAAAGCAACATTCCTGAGAATATCTAAATGCTTGCATTATTGATTCTTTCGTATGATTTAGTTAAAAACGTTACGGATGCTAAAGACAAATATATTTAGTGACATGACAAATCATTGTTATCTTAGTGAACAGACAATAAAGATTGAGATCCATATATTCAATGATCTAGAAAAACAGATCTAGAACTTAAATTTCAGCCCTATGATTATTCCATATTGTTTATTTAAAATTCTATTATTTATTTTTCTAGAAAATATTTCATTAACCATCTAGGTATGCACCAAAGGTACTCAACATTTTAATAGCTCCAGTTTCATTACAAACTGCAACTCTTGGCAAGCAATAGTATTTATGGGCTGGATTAAAAAAAAAAGAATGTTCAAAAGGGAAAAAACTTAGCCTGAAACTGCAGTTCACTAAATAATAAATTTTCTTGGTAGCAATTAAGCCGAATCACAAATATATCATTGGCAATGGAGTGTGGTCAAATTAAATTTTTATCCCTTAATTGTAGCAGCTGATAAGACACAATTAAATTGTTGAGAGCATGAAACGATTTCAATATAAACTCTATCGATTTCTTGCAATCAAACTTAGACACCGACAAAACAATTACCTACATTTCGTCATGAGTGAAGAAACAAAAGCAAACACGTTGCCTTGTCTGCACAATTACCGGCAGGGGGTGGGTGACGGCACAGGGGAGAGGGGGTGGGGGAAGCGGGGGGGAGAAGGGAGGCGCGAGGGGGAGCGGATAATCAGGGGAAGCCAAGACTATTTCTTTATTAGATTAGAATGGTTACAATGCCCCTATATTTATAGTCCCAAATGGACATGTATTTCATCAATCAAGTAAACTAAAGAGAGAGTCCTTATAGATTTGGACTCCTCTATCAAATCACATCTAATCTCATTTCCTATTTCTATTCTTCCTATTTCTTTTCTGTTGTTCTAGATTCTATGAGATTAGGTAGTAGGCGGCGTGGCTGGAGTCCTCCTCTAGTCGCGTCCCCTGATGGCGCCGTTGGGCAGGGCATGGTCAGCCTGGCCCCTCATAGGTCCACACTTGGTCCCATAATTAGCCGTGTGATAGTCACGTTCATCTCATGGCGTCAAGTTACGGCGCTTTCACTGATGGTTGGCACCTTTTTTGTCCTCTATCCTTGCTTCCGGCAGGTGAGGCAAAGAGAAAGCAAAATCTTTTCTGCATGCTAGTCCTTCCATTCATCCTTTCATGACAAAGCCTGTTTATCACAAATAACACAAAAATGCAGAAAATAATAAACGAGGAAAAGCATACTAGGACAATAGCTAACAAATTTCTATCCACTGAAGTGCTCCACAATGCAACTGAAGTATGAACACATTGTAGATTCATTGTTGTTTTATAAAATAAAGATCTAGCATGGACTTGAAACACATACCATTCAATATCTAAACCAGAAAGCACCTAAAGCATCTTCCAATTTCTATAGATTATCTAGCACAGGCAAAGAAATCTGCAACAAACCATATTGGCTACAGACTAACACTATATTATATATTTTTGTGTGAAAAGCTTAGTATTTCAGATACTTAAAGATGCATACTTAAGCAATATGACAGTAAAGATGCTGAATATAATCAAAGATAAGGCCAGGAAGGAAGGGCACATACCTTGAACAGGTAGATAGCAGCAACACCTACAAGAATATAAGCAACTAAAACAGATACTTGAAGAATATGGGTTAGAGAACGTACCTGGGCCAGCTGCAAGAAAACACACACGGACCAAAACTCTAACACATGTCCATCTCGGGAGGGGGAGGTGGGAGCAGCACCGCCGCTGCCGGTGCCGGCTGCTGCGGCTGCGGATCGTAGCAGGTGACCACGCACGTGATGACCACGAAAGTGATGACCCCCATGGCGGCGGCGAAGCAGAGGTACAGCCAGATCCAGAAGCGGGCCTCCTCAGGGACAGAGTCGAAGAGGCAGATGGAGAGGGGCATGACGATGTAGGTCACAATGTAAAACCCGATCAAAGCCATGCCGCAGATGCGGTTCACGGCGTAGGGCAGAGGCAGCAGCCTCATCTTCTTCACTGCCGCCAAGGGTCGGGCCGAAGGAGGAGGCATCCAAGCAGGACCCAAAGGCGGCGACAGCACGAGGGGAGCGCGGAACGGGCGAGAAGGGCGGAACAGCTGCGGCGGCATCGCCGGAATCGGTTCACGGAACCGGCGAGTCGAGATCGGGAAGCGCGTGCGTGCGCGGAGCTGTGGTCGGGAGATCGAGATCGAGATTGCGGGAATCGAAAAATCTTTGATTGATTGCACAGGGAGGCGGGGGAGGCGGCGGCGCCGACGCGCGGGTTTTATCGCCCGGGAAAATTTGGGTCGGTTTCGCGGAATTGCCAGCTGGAACAAGAACAAGAGTTGGAATTGGCCTCCCGCCACCGCTCCGCCTCCGGCAGAGAGTTTTTAGCCGAGGGTTTTTTTATTGATTGACAAAATTAAAAAAAATCTTTATTACCGTATTTACCCTTGAATGAACCTCGACCCAAAAAATGTTTGCATTGGCCATGTTGAGAATATAGCTCTCGATAATATATATCATTATTCATCCCAAGCTTCTCTTGATATTACTATATATCATTATTGATCTCAAACTTCTAAGAGTTGTTCTGCCAACGTCACACAATGGTCTAGTATATTTTTCTGATTTTTTAACAAGGCATAAAGTAAAATGACCTTTAAGACTTAAATATTATACTAGGTAAATAATTTCATGCATTGCCTCAAAAACTAATTAGTTGATCTCTCATAGGTAATTAATTTTGTGTAGCCATTTTGTTCGATGTAGTTTTGGCTACGAGCGCACCATGTAGGCGACCTAGGAGGCCCTGCCCTATAGACCTGGTGTGGCAGGAAGCAAGAACCTAGCTCGTGCGAGCAGGTGGGTGGGAACTTGGTACATATAACATTTTGAGACTATGGAGGGTATCACTATAACGCTTCAAACAGATGCTAAAAGATCGACACAGAGGTTATCCATACAAAGCTTCAAAGGGTGAATGCCCAATCACCGAGTGAGGAGATGAATCATACAAGAATAGCACAAGAGGCAACCAAACATTGGTGAAACAACAAAGGAAAATTTCTAGAACTGGCTTGTGAGTATGCATCACGATCCGAGACAAAACACTAGGCAACCTATAGAGGCAATAAAACATTGTTGAGGAATACCTTGGCAACAACACCCATCGCTGGAAATGGGTGAGACAAAGAAAGGAAGTGGTCCTATTTAGTGAAGGAATTGACGACCGCCATTATAGAGTTGGCGTGATTAGAGTGGGTCAAACCCTCCATGAAGTGCATAGAGATGACTTGCCATGGCGAGGCGGCACAGGCAATGGTTCACGAACAAGCTCTATTTGGTTTAGCATACTGGCTAATGATACACGATTTGACAAAATAGCAAAGTGTCAACTTCATCCCTGGCTAGGGAAAGATTTGCTTCAATTGCATATAGCTGACAGAAACCACAAATGGCCACTGAGTGTGCCAGAATGGGTGGCCTCCATCATTTTCTTCTAGAGAATTGGCATTAATCCAAATGTGAGACTGATAATGGAGGGGCCCATCGCGAAGGAAAACCTGGGTACTGCAGATCAATACTCAGCTTGGAAAGCATTGCCACAGTTGTCGAGTCCTTAGAGTAACCATCCATCACTAGTTGAATCCATTGGGGAGTAACCACAAAAATAGAGTCACAAGATGTGTCTAGAGCACCCTTGTGGGACAAAGCATCAGCCACTCAATTATAATATCTGGGCTTATATAAATAATATGGTAATGTGAGTTTCCACATATGCCATTATAAAAGAAAAGATGACACTTCCACACAAGCCACTAAAAGATGAGTTGGACGTATGTGCCATCACATTTTTTCTTTTTACCACATAGACCATTCCGTCCATAATCACTGCTAACGGGTTAAATAGAACTGTGAAAAGACATAAATGTCCTTAGGCCTGCCCCCATCGGAACACCAATAGCTCTGCCCGGCTGTGAGGCTCCTCGACTCCTGGAGGACGGATACGGGAGGCCTCAACCATCAAGATGAGCCAAAACTGCTACTCTGCTGTTGTATACCGATCAGACCGACTAATCAATTCTGATAGACGACTAATCATGAATAGTCTTCTGATCGGTGATCATTTGTCTAGCCTCAATAATACGATATGAAAACAGGGGTGAGGAGCCTACTGTTCATGAGTCCCGAGATCTGCCGACTTAGTCCTTAGATGAGTTGCGTACGTGTGCTTTTAGAGGTGAGTGCATGTGTGTCGTAGACATCTACGTCTGTACTGTGTAATTTAAAAAAGTTAACTCATTCTTGATATGTTCACTAGCATCTATCTAAGTGATTACCAGATCACGTTACATTTGTTTATTACCTTGCTTTTGTAGGATTTGTGATAGGACTTGAACTGAATCATTGAATGTGCAATATATGCAAATTCTGAGGACACTCAATCCTTCTTGATTATAGAGATGTCTTCTCTCCGAGTTGTGTAATGGATGAGTCTGGCTATTGGATCAACGGCCTATTTCTTGCAGGCAAGGCAAGAAGCTAAGAAATTAATTCCTATATAAAGCACTGTAGCGCCATGAGACATTGATTCTTTGAATTTGACTAGAACATCAGGCAACCTACAATGATTCAAGGAGGAAAAATGTATAACCAGCATATATGACTAAAAAGATACTAAGCATAAATTTTACCGCTATTATTATATAGCATAAGATAAAAAATATCATATCATCATACACTTTCAAGCATTTTCAAGCACAAAGCATTCTTGACCATACAATTTCAAGCATGTTTAAATATACTTATATATTATTAATTTTGCACTAACCATACAATTTCAAGCATGTTCAATATCCATATCCATAGCAGGTCATATTACTTATCAACCACGGAATTTGGTAAACACGTCTCAAAATTTTCATTAAAGCCAACATTCATACTTATTTGTACACTCACATATCTCAATATTTTGATTACAGTATTTACACAAGCAGAACGACAACCTAGCTAGACCAAAATGTAGCTACAAGTGATATGCATACTTGCACAATGTAATCAAATAAACGACATCTCAAAAGAAGATAATCGAGTAGCACCATTGGGCCAAATGTCTTAGCCAGCTCAGCAACCAAAGAACAAATGCAAGCTTCCTGAAAGGCATGTGTCTTTACCATTTTCTTGTTCACCTGCCAATAAAACAGAACTACTACAAGCTTCTTCAAAAAGCATGTTCCATAGCAAAAACGTTATATTGCACGAAAACAAACCTGTTTAACACTGAAGAAATTCATGGATTTGCCACCAGCTCCATCTGAACGCCCCCTCTGAGTTCTTTCATTTCAAGCATATCAAGCAGCAGGAGGACACAGGAATGAAGGTCCCAGTGGCTTCAGCAATGCAATTAAGCATCTTGACACACATAAGATGCACAGGGTAAGCACTTCATTGGTTATCAATTAAGAGGATGTTTTAAATTAGTTTGGAGGACTGACGACGCACCTAAACAATTAATAAGATTCCCTTGCAATGGTGCAGTTGAGTTCTCTCCTTGGTTAATCTGTAAAAACTTCTTACGAATTACTACCAAGAAATATGATTGCCATGAGGCCATAAAAAGAGGCAAGGATGGAACTCACCTCTGCAGGCCTACTGGGTGTCCAGATTATCTTCTAACAGCATTCCTTTGCTCCTTGACTGCAAGACCTAGAGGACTATGACTATTATCATCAAACAGGAATATTGCAGTAACGGTTAAGACATTTGAAACTGCACCTTGCAGAACAAACCAATAAGGGTAAACAAGATGCAAAGAAGGAACACAAGATGCAAATTGATATAATTTCATCTAGCAAGGAACACAAGATGCATTGTGATCGAGCAGAGACAAGCCACCTATCACAATTTGATGTTTCATGCAGATATAAAGAAAAGCAAGGCATGACAGCAAAGCACAGAGTTTTACGAGGACAAATCGTAACTTGGCTTTATATAGCATATACAATTTGAAAATTGAGATGCCTATGCACAGGTGGTGATCTGCGAAGGACTCATCAGTATAATGTAAATTCAAGGAATTGCTTTGGGAAATACATTAGGAGTTAACTGGAATGAGCATCATAGTGCAGATACTTAGGAGTAGGCTAAGTTATAGATTTTCAGGTAAAAAGAAGTTATTCCTAAACAAAAGATCATCCACATCCTCGAATCAATTCCTACATTTCTAAGCAGTGTGCTTTCATTAATTGTCCCCTGAAAAACATTAAATCCAGCTAATGTACAGTCTCAGTTCTTTTGAGGAACCAAACCCACCAATACCCATCATGGCAAAATGTCAGGGTTCATGTCCCCAGGCTCATGTTGGGTTGCTTGTTCTCTCTAAAATCATTGTTACCACCTGAGGAGTATAAATTGTAATGATTCTCACACCCTAGTCAGTTACTATTTTCAGTTCAAAAGGAAAAGCAGAACTTAGCAACAGGTAGAGATCTATGTTGGATTGTTGCACTTGATTTCTTCAATTTCTTCTTTTCTTTGTGTTACCACTTGCGCTCCTCCTCATCTTTCTGTTGTTTCATTATCATCTCCTCTAAATCAGTAAACATTTGGGCAAAAAGAAGTGTATAATAATGTTGCTAGTAGTTTCTTATGCTCTGATTTCCTTAAAATATTGTGTGGAAAAATCATTATGAATGGTACAATGGGACAACGAAACTGACACCATATATTTTTTTTTTTTTGAAAACGCAGGAGAGCTGCGTTTCTTTGTATTATAGAAAGAGAAAAAGGGGGTCTCCAACAGGATCCTCACTCATACGGGGACCAAATATGAGTGAGGCGATTACACAAGCTCAAGAATAAACACATAAAAACAATCACCATACGACCTTAACTAGAAGGACCTAGTCCGAACAACCCAAGATCTTCTAGCTTTTTCGCTCCAGCCATGCACCAGAGGCTGTGCTCATTCTTCAGCTCACTCCAAATCAAGCTAATCGAAGGTGAAGCCCCCTCAAAAACACAAGCATTCCTATGTTTCCAAATAATCCAGGCTCCTAGAATAATTAGAGAGTTCACTCCTATCCTGTGCTCCTTGACAACTCTGCATATAGCCTTGCGCCACCAATCAGCAAAACTCAGCTCATTATGATGGGGAACACAATCTGCTAGGTTCAAAAGGGAGAATAATTTAAACCAAAATTCTCTTGCCACCACACACAAGATGTTAATAGATGTTGAATTGTCTCATCTTCTTGATCGCATAGGGGACATTTATCCGGATGGGAGAGGCCCCTCTTAGCGAGCCTATCTGCTGTCCAACATCTATTCCGGATTGCTAACCACAAAAACATTTTACATTTGCTCGGGGCCCAAGTCTTCCATAACCGATGCCAAGGTTCAAAGGTCACTGCACCACAGAAAAAGCTTTATAGGCTGATTTAGAGGAGTAGCAGCCACTTGCATCAAGCCTCCATGTGTGGCGATCCTCTTGATCAAAACTGACACCATATATGAGAAAAAAAAAATATTTTCTCACCTTGTTCAGTAAAGATGGCTGGACCCATTCCTCTTCATAATAAGCAGCCCCAACCCCTTTATGTACCTGTGCAAAAAAGTGCAAAGTATAACTGTATGTTCGCTAACATGCTCGATATACATGAAAATACATAAATGCACTTAAAATTTCAAGCAACAAATTCGTATTTGGTTGAAACATCTATGTGGTATATTCTTTGTTCTCGTCCTCTCCATAGGTAAGCCACTTAATTCTAAAAAACACAATAAAATTACGTAGCTTATTTTTTTTATATGATATGATTTAAGATTTATAAAGAAAAATGCTTTGCATCAACAAATGATTAAGTGAAGGAGATGACGAGCAATGCTTCAAATTCTGTGGTGGGAGCAGGAGGCAGGGACTTTAAATCAACCCTGATGCCTCGCATGTTACATGCACTCCAAATCTTTGTAACAATGACTGTTTGTCTGAACACGTGATATCTCTGTGTGATTTATACTACTACATTAGAAGCCCTGAAAGAACAAAGTGACCAAGGTCACTAGATTTTTTTTCAGTCCGGTTGAAAAAGACCCACAGACAAGCTACAAGAACACAATGTCACACAAATTAATGTTTAAATATGATATAATCAAGTATCTGCAAACAAACCAGTAACTGCAGGAACTTTAAACCCAATAGTTACCGTTCAAACTCTTAAAACAAATTATGACCTAACTCAAACTGATTCATCTACTGGTGCATGTTAGCCCACAGGATCACAATCTAGGTGAGCAGCAAGCTCACTTTCTAAACTGAGCTAGAAGAGGATCAGCATACACACACACAAACAAGGAAAGTGATTGCAGCTGCACGTTGGTGCTGCTGCTGTGCTCTTGAGAACAGCACACACACACAAACTCAGGCTTTAGCCTTGGCCAAGAGACACTAAACTCTAAATTTGGTGCAGCTGAACTGGTTTTGGCTGAAAGTGACTACAACCTACAGCCCTAGTGGCTTTCCTAGAGAGTTCCTAAGAGAAGACCCTGACTTGAATCAAGTCTCCTCCTGAACCAGCCCTAGTGGCTTTCCTAGCAATTTCATAGAAGCTGCAGCAAGCAATTGATTGACTTCCTATTGCTAACACCTTGCTGCAGCAAAACATACAAGGGCAGCAGCAGATTATCTTACAATCTTCCCCCCCCTAGTCCTGCTGTTAACCCATAGGAGCGTACAGATGGAAGCATGAACTATTTAATAGAAAAATTTTGAATATCACACCTGACTAACTGCCTTTTGGTGCTCAACACCAGATCGAATACAAATCCGACCCGGAGCTGTACCTTTACATATATTAAAACAGATTTTTTTTTTACGGGAGCAACGGTTTAGGCAGTGGTTTTCGGTCTATCGAAGGTTGGAGCTTACCATTTTGGTTTTGATTGGAGTGAAAGACCAGTTGTCCTGGTGCTGTCATCCAGTGTATTATCTATTCCAGCCACCTCGTCATCATCAATAGTTTCCTAATGTTGTCATTGCAGAATTTGAGGCTCTATTGTGCCTGTAAATAAGCATCTACAGTTCACACTCATACGCTACCGATAGATTATGTCTTGTTTAATGTATGTATGGAAAGATACCTTGTCTGTTATAGTAGCAGATCTAAACAGGTTCCTGCGCACATCGGTTGCTAGCCTTGGTGATCTAATTTGCACAAGGGAAAAAATACTCTGGTTATATACCCTGTTTCGCTAGGCGCTAGGCGGATTTTCCTCGGTGACCCTCCGCCTAGCAACTAGTCGGGAGTAATCGGGACTAGGCGTTGCTAGGCGTTTTCTAATCGGTGAATAATCATGTATAAATACTTAAAAGAAAAGAAAAAAAAGAGAGGAAATGAGAGGTCATGAAAAGGAGAAAGGAAAAAAGCCCATGAAGAAGGGGGGAAAGGCCCATTTAGAGGCCCATTCGCAAGTCAACACATCTCTACTCTAACTAACCCTATCCTCTTTTCTTCGTGCTCTGTTCTCCGGCGACGCCGTCCGCGCCTCCTCTCCTCCCGACGCCGCCGCCCGCCCCCGTGCCTGCTCCCGCCGCCCCCCACGCGCCCAAGCCTGCTCCTGCCGCCGCCGCCCGCGCCTGCGCCTTCTTCTCCCACCGCTCCTCCTCTCCGCGGACTCTCCTCCCACCCCGCCCGGCGCCGCCACCAGCTCCGGCCGCCTAGGGTCCGACTACCCCCTAGGCTCCACGGTACCCCGTCGACTAGCGTCTAGGGCACGCGGAATCCCGCCTAGGCGAGCGCCTAGCAGAACAGGGGTTATATAAGAGACCTATATTATCAAGTAACAATAGCGAAAAATATTAAAAAAAAAGTGCCCTGCGTTGTAAGAGAGGTGCTATTATTAGATGAGTAAACAAAGCAGATGAGCATGCAGTTATTAGCTCAATATTGCAACAATTGTAAGCCTAGGAGCATGCAGTTATCAGGCTACATAAAGAAATTGAGCCAACTGATAAACCCTCAAATGAAATGGCAGTTCTTTGAATTGTACCGTATTTAGAGTAAACTAACAGTGGCAGAAAGCAAAATAAATAGTATCATAGTGTGCAATCATAGAAAAGTAATGCATTGACATGTTCAACATGGATGGTACTGCTTAGAAAATGGAGATTTCAATCAAACAATTGCCCAATTGTTCAGGATCAGGGAGCAATAAGCACAAAAGTAAACAGTAATTTCTCAATGGCTATGGCTACGGATCAACCAAGCAGGATCTACTCATATGTCTGGAAAGCAAGGCCCCACACCGAGTCAGGTTCTTTGGATGGCTCCTGCTTCAAGACAGGGTGCAATGCCGGGCAAACCTCTTCTACAAGAATATCTTGGACTCGAGGTGTGCGAGCTATGCTCAGCCGCTCTGGAAACCTCGACCACCTCTTCTTCCACTGCACGGTTGCCACTCAGTTCTGGGCAAGAATGGGACTACACCAATATGTTGCCGTCACAGAACTCTGGAACCTTTCGAGGGAGGCCGCCGCATATACCCCCAGGCACTTCAACATCTTCACCCTGCTATGCTGTTGGAGGATTTGGAACCACCGGCATGATGTAGTTTCAGGCAACAACAGCCAAGCCTAAACCGCCTCCTCTCCGCTTGCAAGCTTGACGCTAGACTATGGAGCAACCTGCTGCCCCTTACAGGACAGAAACATCGCTGATGTTTGGTGTAATCTCCATGTAATTTTTATTTAATTGCTCCCCGTGGCTAAAACCGTAACTGTAACCGCCCTCGGGCAACTCCATGCACCGGCCTAGCCGGAATCAATGGAATCTATTCAAGTGGGGCGCTCACCCCGTGTTGTCTTCAAAAAAAATGCTGGTTCGAACGCCTTTGGCTGCACAGCTTCGTATGATGTGCACAGCTTGGTCATTTCAGAATGTGTTGGCACCTTATGAGATTCAACTCGTTGGAGGCAAAAACGCAATGCACTAAGCAGCTAAGGAATTTACCATTTGGATGTGCTCATGTGAAATGAAAATTTGGGAAGTCTCAATAACAACCGTACTCAACAGAAAACATATAAATAAATGAAAGGCTTTGTTATCAACATTTTGCCAAATAGTGATATTGGCTCGGGTAGCATGTTACCTGCGTCCGTCTCCCTTCCAATTAACACTACCATCAAATGCGCCGTGCAAGCCCACATTTTGGGTAAAACCAATCTCTATTTGATGCTACCTTGAGGCCCTTTGAATACGCTTTTTCATCTTGTACACCATTGGTAGATGTCAACAGGATGAAGTCCTCTGTTTTGTACACTGTAACGTTAAGAAGAGGCAGCAAATGTAAATCAAAGAGCTCTAGTTTCAAAAATGACTTCTGTTTGAAAATGATTTTGAAAGACAAAGTTATACACCCAACTAAAAAGATTTGTAGACCAAAAAATCAGTTGATGGTTGACGCACATACCTCACTGTAGAAAATGGTGATGTTGGTAGCCTTCTTGGATCGATGGAATTATTTGGAGTATGCAAAAGCTTTTATCCGTTCCACCTAGCTTTGCATTAGCAGCATTCATGAGAAGACTGCATTTATTTGCAATGACAGGTTTACAACAGGGTGTGAGGGCGTTGATTATCTGATGGACTGGCGTTGTAGTAATCGTACATATCACTCCACATGCACATTTGAGCAGGTAGCTAACAGGGCAGTACCAGAACTCAAGGCACCGCTACACTGTGCAACCAAGGATTTAACAGTTAGCTGATTAGATCTTAACCATGGCCAACTTGATGGCCTTATCCTCAATTTACTTTATGAAACATAGGCAATTTTTTTTTTCATACATGCATAGTAGCCTCACAGAGGAAATTTACTTCTGAACAATTTACTGATTTTATCTAAAGACTAAGAACAGACCCTAGCAGCACCAACAATCTTAAGAGATCATGTAAAAGGCTGCTGAAAGTTATGCAGGAAAATGTCATGTTCGGGCGCACGTACACTAGGCGTCACCGAACCCGAGACGTGCGCCGTGCCCAGGAGCGCGCCGAGCAGCATGCAAAGGCTAGGCATGCGGACAGGCCAGGCGCAGGCGCCGGCTGCACCAGTGGCTAGGAAGAAAGGAGATGTTCTTCAGTGGCTAGAGAGGTGCTTCTATTTTTAGTTCATTGATTTGTGGAGTTGCTGTATGAGCGCACCTGTAGCTAGTGCTGCATTTAGTATTTCTCAAATAAGTGAATGAGAGTGGTCAGAGGAATAATTGAGCGCTGAGAGAGATTATAGCGAGAGTGTTTGGCGAGAGATTGGCAGACCACTGCCTTTATGTAAGCCGCATGGCTCTTCATCAGAATTAAGCAATTACCAACCATCTAATCTCCCCTCTCTATTCTCCTAAGCCGGCAGCCAGGGGGTATAACCCGGTTGACGAAGAACAACGGCGTGGGGGCATAACCCTGCCGATTTACCACGGATCGAGACTACGAACACCGTAGTTGAGGTCCGCCGTCCTTGGGCACGAACGCCCTTGACAACCTGGTATCCAGTAGCCGCCGATCCTCTTCTTCCACCACATCCGACTCCACCACAGCCGCCGCCACTCAAAACCCATCCACCACCAGCCCACCGCCACCACCATCCCCTTCCTCCCCGTCCACGGCCACCTCTGTCAGCAGCCATGGGCGGCGGTGATCAGCCAACAATGTCCGACGTCATGAAGATGCTACAGTCGCTGACCACCAACATGTCCAAGATGCAGGCCGACATGGAGGGCATGCAGGAGAAGATCGGTTCATCGTCCAGCTCCAGCACCCACCACGACGGTCAGCACCACACGGATCGTCCACCGCGATTCCGGAAGATGGACTTACGCGCTATGGCGACAAGTCCGACCCACTGATTTTTATAAATCGGGTGTGAGTCGTATTTCTGCCAGCAACGCACCATGGAGGGAGGGTGGCCAGCCCACCAAGCGTCTCTCGACGGAGGAGCAGGCGGAGGCGGCGCCGCCTTGGCCTTTGCTACAATTGCAATGCCGAGCCATATTATGCGGCCACATCGTATGTCGCCGATCTTCTACATCGACGGCGTCGAACTCGCTGAAGGAAGATCCGGCGGAGGCGCCCCGTGTTCTCCTCCACGGTTGTAGGAGTGGCCGCCAACAAAGACATCCAACTCCGCGTGCACGTGGGATCAGCGGCCTTCACCGCGACTCGCCGACAACGGCTCCATCGCCACGCCTTCATCGGGCGTGAGCGTACCGCCCAGCGGGACTGCCGCCGAGTCGCGCCCTCGCCTGACGGCCACTGGGCCAACGGAGCGCATCTCTTGCCCCGAGTCCTTCGTCGAGCCCCGATCATCATTGACGGCACGGAGTTTTGCGTCGACTTGTATGTCATGCCGCTGGCGGGCTACGGCGCCGCCTCGGCACCAATCGGGATGGCCCGTTGGGGGACATCGTCTGGAACGTGGCGGCGTGCACCATGGCCTTCAAGCACGCGCGGGGCAGGACGTCTCGTTGGCGTGGCACGGCACCCCCGTCTCCACCTCGTCTGCATGCGGCCACACCAGTGACCGAGCGCCTCCTCGACGAGCTGCCGATGCGTTCGAGGACGTCTTCGCTGCGCCAACCGGTCTGCCACCGGCCCGGGGCGCGCCCACCGTCACCCTCAAGCCCGGCTCGGCCCCGGTCGCCAGTCGGCCATACGCTACCCCGCCGCGCACAAGGACGAGCCGAAGGCGCGGCGCTGCTATGATGGAGCAAGGATCGTGTGGGCGCAAATGATTCTTCTCCTCACCGGTCTCCTCGTCAAGAAGTCGGATGGGTCGTGGGCTTCTGCGTCGACTACCGCGAGCTGAACGCGATCACGGTGGCGAAGGACGATACCCCATCCCCCGTCGTCGATGAGCTTGCTGGACGAGCTCCATGGTGCTCACTTCTCGACTTTGCGGTCTGGGTACCACCCAGTGTGCAAATGTGGGCCGATGATGTCCACAAGGCGGCGTTCCGCACCCATGACGGCCTATATGAGTTCCTCGTGATGCTGTTCGAGCTGTGCAACGCCCCGGACACGTTCCAGGCACTCATGAACGACGTACTCCGCCCCTTCCTCCGTCGCTTTGTGCTCGTGTTCTTTGATGATATTTTGATCTACAGCAAGTCTTGGGCGGACCACCTTCGGCATCTTCGCATCGTCCTCGATGAACTCCGTCGCCACACCCTCTTCGTCAAGCGCTCCAAGTGTGCGTTCGGCGTTCCCTCCGTCGCCTACCTCGGCCACACGATCTCGGCGGCAGGAGTGGCCATGGACTCGGCCAAGGTGCAAGCCATCCTTGACTGGCCGGTGCCCCGGTCGGCGCGGGCAGTACGCGGCTTCCTCGGCTTGGCGGGCTACTACCGCAAGTTCATCCACAACTACGGCTCCATCGCGGCGCCGCTCACCGCCCTGCTCAAACGGGACGGCTTCGCATGGGGCGACGAGGCTGCTGCGGCCTTCGCCGCGCTCAAGGACGCCGTCACCACCGCACCGGTGTTGGGCATGCCAGACTTCTCCAAGCCTTTCATCGTCGAGTGCGACGCGTCATCCCACGGATTCGGGGCTGTTCTCATCCAAGACGGCCACCCGATCGCCTTCTACAGCCGGCCAGTGGCGCCGCGGCACCGGGCGCTCGCTGCTTACGAGCGAGGAACTCATCGGTCTGGTCCAGGCGGTGCGCCATTGGCGGCCATACTTGTGGGGACGCCGCTTCATCGTCCGGACCGACCACTACAGCCTCAAGTACCTGCTGGACCAGCGCTTGGCCACCATTCCACAACACCATTGGGTGGGCAAGCTGCTGGGCTTCGACTTCTCCGTGGAGTACAAGCCCGGGGCGACGAACTCCGTCGCGGATGCGCTGTCCAGGCGGGACACAGAGGATGGGGCCTTTGCTGGCCTCTCGGACGGCTGACTTCGTCGACCCCCTCCTTCGAGGCCCGGCTCGATATTGGGGCCCGGTGGCGCTGCACGGCGAGATCACCGCCGGGAAAAGACAGGCGCCCTGGACTGTCGTCGACGGCATGGTGCTGTTCGGGGGCCGCCTGTACATCCCGCCCACCTCGTCATTTGCTCCGAGGGGAGATCGTGTCGGCGGTCCATGAGGACGGCACGGGCGTACACCCTCCCACCCGCCCTCACGCCCGTGTTCCATTTCCCTAACATGAAGGAGTTGGTGCAGGACCTGGTGAGATCGTGTGCAGTCTGCCTACGCTATAAGTCCGAACACCTACACGCGCCGGGCCTCTTGCTGTCGCTCCCTAGTACCGCGCAGGGTGTGTGGGCGGTTTATCGCGTTGCGACTTTGTGGGAGCCTTGCACAGCGCGTCAGCGGGGAAAGTCGGTGATCCCTCCGCGGTGGTGGACGGCTGAGCAAGCATGCGCCACTTCATACCGTTGGCGCATCCGTACTCGCCGAGTCCGTCGCCCAAAGCTTTCTTCAATGAAGTGGTGCGCCTCCATGGGGTGCCGCGAGTCCATGGTCTCCGACGGGAACCACCGTCTTCACGTCTTTGTTTTGGCGAGAGCTCATGAGGCGTGGGTACAAAGCCCCACATGGCAGACGGCATTCCACCCACAATGGACGGGCAGTCGGAATGAGTAACCGCGTCATCATCATGTACTTGCGCGTGCCTCACGGGAGTGACCGGCCGCGGCCGATGGCCGGTGGCTGCCTTGGGCGGAGTACCGTTCGAACACCTACCGGTCTTGCTGCGGGACACGCCCGTTCGCGTCTATGGGGCTGATCCGATCCCTCGATCCGCTCCTATGAGCCGGGCGACACCGGGGTGTCGGCCGTCAGCAAGACACATGGCGAGGCGTGAGGAGTTCACGACCGAGCATAGCGTGTCGCTAGAGCAAGCTCAAGCCATCCGAAGGCGTACTACGACCGCAACCATCGTCGGTCAGCTGCCAAGTCGGCGATTGGGCTCTTCTCGTCTCCGGACAACGCCTTCGCGTCCCTCGCTGCCCCGAGGCCACCCGGCGGCAAGCTCAAGCCCGTTCTGCGGGCCGTACAGTCACCGAGCTCATCAACGGCGTCGCTGTTCGCTTCGCTCTCCCGGCCGGTGCTACGCATCCGCGATGTTTTTCCGACGTGGGCCTGTTGAAGAAGTTCCGGGGCGAGCCGCTAGCCAGGCGCCGCTGCCACCTCTCGCCATGGTGCACCCCGACCCTGAGCCTGAAGGCGTGCCGTCAAGCTATCGCGATCACGCGAGTACCACGAGCTCTCATCCAGTGGAAAGGAGCATCCCGGCTGCGTCGGCTACATGGGAGGACACGGCGCGTCCGGCGCTAAGTACCCGGCATTCCAGCTCGAGGACGCGAGGCGGAGTCTCGGGCGGGAGGGAGATGTCATGTTCGGGCGCACATACACTAGCAGGCGTCACCGAACCCGAGACGTGCGCCCGTGCCCGGGAGCGCCGAGCAGCCATGCAAAGGCTGGGCATGCGGACCAGGCCGGGCGCAGGCGCCGGCTACCGCAGATGGCTAGGGAAAGAAAGGGGAGATGTTTCGCGTGGCTAGGAGAGGGTGCTTCTATTTTTAGTTCAATGATTTGTGGGTTGTCCGTATGAGCGCACCTGTAGCTAGCTGCATTTAGTATTTCTCAAATAAGTGAATGAGTGGTCACAGACGAGTGTTTGGCGAGGGTGGCGGACCACTGCCTTTATGTAAGGCTGCATGGCTCTTCATCAATTAAGCAATTACCAACCATCTAATCTCCCCCTCTATTCTCGCCGCGGCCGGGGTATAACCCGGTTTGCTGAACAGCGGCGTGGGGCTAAACTCCCCATTTCACGGATCGAACTCGAAGTCGAGGTCCGTCTGGGC
>JADLZK010005789.1:0-10692 GCA_015847255.1 Hyparrhenia diplandra
CTGGGTCGCACTATCTCCGAGGCTCTGTTAGGGAGAAGCGGCCTTGGCGAACTTATGAAGGTCCAGCGAGTCGTCGAGAACATACGCCGATGCAGTAGGCTCATATCCCGGTGAACATCTCAAGCAACATTATCCCAAGGCTGTAGATATCCCCAAGAACCGAGACAGATCGACCTCGCCATATTTCCTGCAGTGTCATTCAGATTTCAAACATCATTTAATTTGTCAGTGCGGATTCAGTACAACATGCAGAGAATGGTATACATGGCAGAATGGAAGTTAGAAACTGAAGGTAACAAACATGAGTACGAAGCTTCTGTTACCTGAGCGACATATAACCACGGAGCCCTCAGTCCAGTGAAGGTGACTGAATTTAGTAGAGTTTACTACTGTCATCGTAAAGGGATTTTAGATATGCCGTAAATCACCAACCCGGCACTCATATCCTCTGCAAGGAGGTGATGTTACTTTGGCTTGAGACGCAATGGATGATTGGGCGGCTGACACTGATTGTGAAGATATTCCAGAGCATCCATGATGTCTACAGCAATGTCTAGTCTCTGAGCTAGTCTGAGCGTATTATTCAGTGTGTGAACATTAGATGCGGATGCAGCCAGTCATTCAGACTACTGCTCGGGCATGAACTCAAAAACCAGCGCCCTGAATTCTTCACCTTGATGATTGATGCTTGAGCAACAGGTGATGATCTTTATGAGACAACGTGACGCACCCTTCAGAGTGCCTCACATTCAGCAATGAAACTTCTAGCAGACCCAGATTGCTGTATATTAAACACCTTTACAGCTGTGGTAATAATTCCCTGATCATGCAAAGTGCATTTATACACAGCACCATAGCTCCCTTGCCCCAAATTAGCCTCTGAAAACAACCAGTTCCATTTGACAATGCTTGATAGGAAACCCTTTCGAACTGTTCATCGATTACTGTGGAAATGAGTTGTCTTTTTTTCTTTGTTCTGAACCTCTTATTGGATCAAATGAATAAGAGCAACAGTATGCCTAAGAAACAAGTGTGCCGATTGTTATTAGGTGGCCATAAGGGACGTTGACACTTGTCTTTTGTTCTCCAGAGCAGCCATGGAGCATGGAGCTAAGGGTAGTAGGGGGCACCACAAAGCACATCATTTCCATGAATCGACAAGGTTGTTGCATTTTAAAAAACACCCCTTTTTAGCACTTCACCTTGAGATCATTGAAGGACAAATCTAGTTTCGACAATAGTGTCAAGTTATGTAAAACTGCTGGAATCAAACCTGAAAGGTTGTTGTGTGCTAGATCAG
Source organism: Hyparrhenia diplandra (assembly GCA_015847255.1). Lineage (NCBI taxonomy): Eukaryota > Viridiplantae > Streptophyta > Magnoliopsida > Poales > Poaceae > Hyparrhenia > Hyparrhenia diplandra. Next base: position 1,301 of record JADLZK010005789.1, read on the forward strand.
TTGTTGCAGGTTGCCAATACTGGCCAGAGCATCAGGAGTCACTACCAGACAGCTTATTCATGGTCAGGTTCAGTAAGGCGAGGCCTTTTAAGTTCTTTCTGTGAGATTGAGTTATGGTTCCTCAAATAAGTTGTGATCCAGCAGCAGCCGTTTCCAGTGATATGCAATTCCCAATACTATCAGGTATGCTGCTTGACAACTGGTTTCCTGATAGAATCAGTTGGTTAAGGTTTACCAAGCTACCAACTTCAACTGGAAGTGGCCCCACAATGAATTGTATGACAAGTCTAAGTAGAAAGAAAGTTGAGAAAGCTTTTTTAGCACCCTCTTGGGAATTGAACCATTGAGTCATTTGTTGACAGATCAAAGACAAGTAGATTCTTCAAGTTTCCCAGGTGCCTTGGAATGGGTCCCTCTAGATTGCCATAGTATGCATAAAGGCTATTCAGCTGTGTCAGATTTCTAGTGACGGAGGGGTATGAGGCCTGACAAGCTAGTGTTGTAAAGTCCCAACACAGCCAAGTTCTCAGCCTGCCAATGCTCTTCTGAATTGCTCCAGATATGGGAGCTATTTGCCATCACAAGTACTTTCAGGCCAACCAAATTGCCAATGTTTGAAGGAATAGCTCCGGGTGATAGATATTATTAGGAAACATCCAGCAGCTTGAGACTTGACTGCCATAGCAGTCCAAGTCTCCTCTCTATAATTGTTATTAGAGCTCGAGACTTGACTGCTATAGCAGTCCAAGCCCCTCTCTGTTGGATGTTTCCTAACAATATCTATCACAATGCTCTGTCATAAAGCCATATGAGAGTTGTAAACTCACCACCTATGCTAAGTTGTTTAGCATGCGAATCCCTGCTGCATCGGTTGGCCACGTAGACTAGAATACCTTGGTCCACACATCTAAGACTATTCAAGAAAGAGTCCTTCTTTTTGCCCCTCTCTTGAGCAGTTTTTCCACTAGACTGATCCCAAATCTAACACTAGATTTTATGCCACATCTGTCCAACTTAGGCTGGTGATCAAGCGGTCTCTCATAAGTTGTTCTCTTCGATGGATCCGAGAATCAGAGTTGGGGGCACCCACCATGTAATTCCACAACCATTGTATAGACGATGAAAATCCAGCTGACCTGAGAGTGGGGGATGACTCGTCAACAACATCTTTTCCATTCATCCACCAAAAGTTTTTTTCTATCAGTTGGTATAACTTGATCTGAGCAAGGCCAGGTAGCATAGCAGGACGTTCAACAAGGAGGAACATCAATAGTGGGATATTGCCTGATTGCTCCTACAACACTCTCTGTGTCCTTGGTCCTCAACTCCTCCAATTTTACAAGGGAGGATATCAGTGGCAATGTGCCAGATGATGATGGCATCTTGGACCTCAGCACCATGGTGTGCCTTATCAACCTGAAAAGCATGGCGCTTCAGTGTGACCAGGCCCCAATTCCTCCTAATCACCCCCCCCAGTGTGTTTATTGAACCATCTTCATTGATGTAATTTTATATAATCCACCACATGTTCCTTGACTCTGTCTGGAATATTAACAGCCCAAACGCTGAAGCCCTGAAGCATTCTAGCCCATACGCTGCGAAGGTGTTGGTTGTGCCCTTACTGGTGCACATGTGCAAATGCTACGCACTGCCCCATAATCTGAAGTAGTCAGCAACTCTTGTAATGTAGACTAGCGATTGAAGGGAACGACTGCATGCCGAAGTCGGTCCCACCTTCGAGCACAAGGCACATGCGGAGGCACTCCATTGCGTGTGAGCACAGAAAAGAAAATGTCCAGGTGGAGAATAGAACCCCAGCAGCGAAATCATCTCCAAAAGCAAAGCCCACTGAACAAGACATAAGTGATAACAACATCGATCTTAGCTGTACCCAGATTTGATACTGAACCAGAACAGTAGGAGCGAGGATTGATACTGTGAGCATTGAGATGATACGGATGCAATAGCCAAACCAGGTGTGAACCATAGCTGCTTTGGTGTAGAGAATGTCATACATAAGAAGAGAGCTCTATCTCCATCAACATCCACTTGTACTTGGTGTCTTGTTTTTTGAAGCCTTCAATGAATCGAGCAACACCACCATGATTACTTCTATTATTTGAACCTTCGTCATCAACTGGAAGAATCAACCATAGCAGACTTACAAACATGGAACAGGGCATGAGCATGCAGTTTTGAAGAATTCTTCTTCTTGGGCAGTATCCCCTTGAATCCCGTAGAGGGGTTTTCATACTCGAGGAAAAAAAATTGCACTTGGCCAGTGCCTCTATCTTCACTGATTCACGGATGATGCTGAAGCTGGCATTCCTGAGAGACCATGTCCTCTCCCAGAACTTGACAGCTCCAACGCCCATCATAAAGGCAGCGCCCATCACGAACAGGGTCCCGTGGTCAGAGACATGCTTGTAGAGGACATATCCAGCTCCCAGCACCTGTGTAACAAGAGTTAGGAAGTGGCCTCCCAAAGCTTGTTGTCCTCCAGGGAGTAGGCAGTGATGTTATGCGGGCCACCAAGGTGCAGGAGGAGGAAAGGTGCCCAGAACGCTACCAGTTGGTGCTCATGCGGGAGCACTACTGATGGAGAGGTTTCCCAGAGCATATGTCGTGGTGTAATCAACCAGCTGGTATGCCAGCCAGGAGAAAGCCATCTTTACGCCACCGTCTTTATGCGCCCGGACGCCAGCAAAGAAGAGAGCAGGACAAGCTGCTGCGTGAGGCTAAAGACCACAAGGAACTGGGTCGCCCATTTATTCCAAAGGTCCAGCAGTCATACCAGTGCTAATCCTGCTTCCTGCACTGTCTCATGAAACAACAATGTGCAGAAAATATGAGTGTGGATAATTACATTCCATCCATAGCAAACTTGTGGCATGCATATACTTGCTTGGGTGCAGTGGCTCCTAGTAACTGGTGACCAAAATTTGTCAAGTACCGACCAAGAGAGATGGCAGGCAGCAGTGATTGGGTACCTGTAGAGTAACAAGCAGGCCACTAGAGCAGGTTATATGTTATCGTCATATTAGGTACAAGATAAATTTTTACTGTTGGGATAGAATTTTACTGTTGAGATTCCATGATGCCATGTTAGCATACAAATATAATCATGCATTCATAAGGAGCTAGCAAGCAGACAACAAGGCCACTTGGGGATGTTATACATTATCATCATCTTATTAGGCATGTAGTCTTTTTCACTATTGGGATTTGGAAGTGGCTGTTAGCATACAATACAAATATAATCATGCATGAACTTGCATTCCGCAGATGAACCATACTGTAGAGACAGAACGCACAGATCCTGAGCAATCCCAAAGCTTCAATCAATCAGTGGATGCAATTCAGGATGGAAGCTGGGGGTGGTTGGTGCTACAAGTACACAAATGCAGACTGGCAAATTATGCCTGTAACTCTCTGGATCAGTTTTAGACATAAATATTGCAACTGGACCACACCTTCCATTTGGCTTCTGAAGCTACATGCGGCTCCATATGTTGGCAACAGCTAGAGACAATGACACACAGCAGAGAAACAACCAAAGCATTTGCACATATTTCATATATACTTCAGGATTTCATATTACGAGCATGTAAAACAGTATTTGGACCATATCAGATGTTAGAAAAAATATACACCCTGGTATTGCAAGTATGAACAAAACTTTTCAGCCAGGGGCTAGGGAATCATCTCCAGGGGGCTAAAAATAGTGGAGAGTTAGCAAAATCAAGACATTTAATGGTAAAATAATGACTAAGCTATAGTGATTAGCACTTAAATTAACCTCTCCAGGGGGCTGCAGCCCGGGCAGCCCCACCCGTGCATCCGCCCCTGCTTTTCAGCAATATCATGGCACCAATGCTTATTTAGTCCTTTTTTATGATTGTTTTCAACCCAGGATATGCTGTGGTAGACAAGATTTCTTTGCTTTAAAGACAGAAACATTGGCTGTGCTCGGTTGTGCCCACTGCAGCTGCAGCAACCAGCCAGCAGCAGCAGCTACAGAAGCTGCAGACAGCACAGAGCACAGTGCCCTAGTGCAGCCAGTGAGCAGCAGCTGCAGCCAGAGGTCGCCAGATGATTTAGAGCTGCAGCAATTCAAATATGGCAAGAAGCAAATATAGTGAAACATCCGTGAATATTAGCTTGTTTTCAATGGAAGGTAACTAAAAAGAGGCCAAACTGTCCCAGCAGATAATTAACATAGTTCCATGCATACTGAACAACATGTAGAATGAAAGGCTGGGCTGGTTCTACCAGAGAACTATCAGGACAGAAACAAAATGCATAGATGACACAGCAATGGCAGCAATAAGTCCAGTCTCAACAGATATACAACACAGAAACCATATCTGGCATGTTACATCAATAACAAATTTACTGCTGTTATAACCAGGGAATCAGCAAATCATATATCGCCACGAAGGGAAGTTATTCATGCGAAACCATATAATCCAGCAGTTACACAATTAAGGACACTGCCAATATCGTTATTGTCAGTTGCGCTAACTAATCTGCGCTCAAGTTATTTTGTTCACCTGTGACCTGCCTGACAAAGGTGGAGAGCATGACGATGTTGAGGAATAAGCTAGTGTTGTCACCATTCAGTGGCACGTCTGAAGATTCAGTAGTTTATCAGACTGAATAGTTGTCGTCTGATTGTAACTGATAAAATAATTTAATAAATTTCCATCTTTGTCAATAATAATGAATTCCTGCAAGAAACCTGTAGGCATGAACTATTACAGGAACAATTAAGAGACATAGATAGAAATTCTACAAACATATCCTACACATAACTGGAAAGGGCAAGTCACAAGTCCAAGTTGCCAATGACTAAAAGCAAATCGACAGACAGCCAGAGAAAATATGAAACAAGTTTAAAAAAAGGAGTTAATAAGCAAAAAGATGCCCAATGCAAATTTATACTTACATGAAACAATAACTCATGCACTAACACAGTTCTAAAATCAATATATAAATGTCTACCGAACATTTCAGGTTTTTTGACTTACAGAGGTAGATATTCTTATTTGGGTTGCATGTACACTGATAAACAAGTGGAGCCACCATCATGACTATGTCCCTTCACCTCCTTTTCAATGGCTTCATCAATCCAGCTCTCCTCAGCGGGATCGCTACAAACGCATTTGGGTATCTGGGTATAGCCATCAAATTCATTGATATCTGCAAGAGTATGAATTAAAAAATTAATGTCACATGTTATGTATTTAAAAATCACTTTAGCAATTGTGGCTGGTTCTCAGTACAAAATTAGTTGAGTGGATCATAATGTTACTGGCCATTTGGGTATTTTGTGTCGCTGTCCTGAATGTTGACAAAGTCTCTAGAGGTTACAGACTGAGGTTACTAAACTGATTATCATTACCATTTTGCAAGGAATAAAAGGTGATGAGGAGGTCTTAAGCTTCCATTGATGTGTGCATCAGAAAATGCATGTAACTCTATGCTACAAGTCTGTCTTGGTTCTACTGGAGGAAACTCTTCCTTAGATATTAATTGGTACTTTGATAGTCTGGGGTTTTTGAGTACCGAAATGGAGATCCTCCCTTTTGAATACATTGGCAACATTCTTTTTTTTGCAACTTTTACTTTTACCTACATCCGTCCCTTGTGCATGTGGATTATTGTGTTTTGCTCATAAGACTTGTGTGAGTGTGAGAATAACAAACCTCAACCATTGTTTGCCTTTGTGTGTGGTTAACTGCATATGTCATTAACATCATCGACCATGATTATTGGTTGATTACTGTGCTTGGTTTTATTGTGTAGCAGGAAGACATGAGGGCCCAGTTTACCACCAAATAAAGAGAACAGCTGGACCAGCAATAATGATTATGACACAAGCTATTTGTTTTATAATTAAAAAGGATGATAGTTTACCACAGGTAGATGCATACTATGCCTGGAGGATTTTGTTATTGTTCAAATCGTAAGTCTGAGATTAAATTTGTTGCAGCCATTGCCATTGTCAGGTAAGGTATGTAGTACATTAATGAAATTAAGTATTAAACAATGTAGGAACTATTTTGCGGTGTAAAAGGGGCAATATCAATGGAAAATTTGTGCGACATATAAGCATACAAGAAAACAGTATTCATAATTTTGATGGCTCATAAGATAATATTTTACATAAGCATAAGCATTGAGGAAAGAGGGATTGAGAGGATACTCACTCACCTTGAGTCCTTGACGTCCGGGGCGCCTTTAGTCCGCACAGAGGAGCCAAGTGTGAGCGGAGGTGCGGGTCGGAGCCGAGGAGGACGGAGACTGAGATGAGTGCAGACCGAACGGTCGACGGGCAGGAGCAATCGCCGCTGGCAGGGAACTGGTGAAGGTGACATCGCTGAATCGATTCGGCGCCCTCGTAGCGCTGAGGGGCGGAGGGTGGAGACGGGCGGCGGCGCTCGACCTCGTAACCCTAGGGTGAGACGGCGGCGCTCGACTCCCCGAACGAAACTCAGTTGGGTTCGCCACATGAACTGATTCTTAGCCGGTACTGGGAGCCTGGGAGAGCCCGGGGACGGGGGAAGACCGTTGCCGTTGCCGGTGGCTCAGCGTTTGGAGAGTGCTGGGCAGTCAGCTGATGCCGAGAGCGCTCCAAGGGTTCGAAAAAATATCTTTTATTTTACCCGTTGCATATTATAATTTATTTGACATTTTAACTTAAATATGACTACTCGTCTTTTAAATTTATGCAAGCATAGTCAAAATTATGCATGCCATTCTCGAAGAACTTTTATTAATAATAATTAATAAAGTAAGCCACCATAAAAGATGTGATATTTTGCATAATTTTTTTAAATAAGATGATAGGTCAAACTTGTGGTCAAAAAAATTTAAACAAAAAAAGAGAATTTTCTGTTTTCTTTGCTCTCCGTACATACTATATGTGTACACTCACCATCCTTCCATTAGTGATTGAATAAATTGATAAATTCATAAAGAGTTAAATGCAATCGTTGGCTCTAAATTTGCATGTTTGTGTCGAATAGGTCGTGAACTCAAAAAAAAACTATCATTCCTCAAACTTACAAACTCATTCACCCGGATCCAAGGCCGGTTTTCTAGACCACATGGCGACCGGCCGGGACATGCATTGGCTTGCTTGTGTCTGCCGACGTCGACAATGATGTCAGGACTTCTTTTTTTAATTTGCGAAATTGATGCTTTTTATTGAACTCCAAGTATAGTGAATAATATATCAATTTTTTGATCGTCTCGGCGAGCTCTTTCTGCGATGGTGTACTCCGTTTTATTATTTGATTATTTGCAACTTATTAAACCGAAGCAAATAAGTTTGATTATTTGCAACTTATTTATAGTTTGAATAAGCTCATGATACTAAATTAAACCCACAAACAAGAGTTAACATGCAGTTGTGAAGTAGGTCTTTAAAAATAAAAAGGTAATACATGTAGCTTGGGTTTTGCAGCAGTTTGTACTGCACCACAGACCAGCATTAGCTTCTTGTCCCCATGATACTAAATGAGTAGCCTTGCTGAGGGTCAAATGTTAAACATGGCAATCTGTGTGTTGCTCACATACAAGAATAAGCAGATGATATCAGAATGCAATTACGCCCATCCATAACTGGTTATATCATAGAAACTGCAATCATGCCCACCTTACTGCTTCAACCTGCATACAATCTTGATGGGTCAACAAACCTTCGCTATCTACCAAAGGTGGAACTCCAACAATAATAAATACACACGAGAATTGTGAATGTGGTGGTGTCTGATACTTTGATTGTTGTTAAACAGATGAGGCTAATGAGTCTTTTCACCCCATCATGCATATGTAAAGCTACCTGCTGCGTCAAGTGGGACTTGGAACCTGGAGCTCCACCAAAATAATTAGCGCCTCCTACCAAGATTTGTAGTGTTTATGTTCATCACATCATCATTCATTTGATGGGAGGGAGACACATAAAGCATACATGAAAAAACTTTGACTGATTTTCTGGATGTTAGGCAGGAGTGAATGTGAACCATTCAATGTCTATTTACTTCCTTGCTATAGTGCAAAGGTCCCCAAGAAATCTATTGTAAGGTTTACGTTGAGTAGTCAATCTTCTTTTTTTTCTCCTATCTGACTTGATGGTTACTCTGTTATTTCTTGCAGTACATGGTGTTTGCATGCTCTGACTCGCGTGTTTGTCCATATCGGTGACCCTCCTAAAACCAGGAGAGGCCTTTACTGTCCGAAACATTGCCAGCCTGGTCCCAGCTTACCAGCAGGTTCATGCTTATGGAATTATTTTTTCATATTTTATTTTCAAGAACTAATAATTCTGGCCAGTGCTTTAACTAACCTGCACATTCATTATTCATGTACTTCCCGGGTTGGTATTAGAAGTCGTTTTGAACGAGGCCGGGCCAAACATCGGGAATATAAATCATCAATAACTTTTTAAGTTGTTAAGTTTGTAAATGTAAAAATTATATGAGTAGATTTGTCTTAAAAATACTTTGATAAAAATATACATATATCACATCTTCATAAATATTTTTATAATAATAAGAGGTCAAAGTTGTATTTGGAGACCGTATCGCTGTCCTAAGCGACTTCTAATACCATCCCGGAGGGAGTAGCGACTACAGAATCGCGCATCATGATATCGGTTCAGCCATAGAGTATGTTGTATGCTGTGAACGCATCCTAAAAGGTGAGCTTCTCCCTGTTTTTTTAGAATGCAGCACAATTAAGGGGCGGATTTGATGCCGGCCGCTTTAGCGCAAGGTTAGCCGAACCATGCGGCTTTGGCAGTTGTTTGGTTCTTGGCCACGGTGACGGCCGCCACATTTATTCATGACCCACGGGAACCAAGGCGATTTTTGTTTACTACTAACCTAACCTCGGCAGCCAGATGCAAACGTATTTTTCCTAGAAACTTTGGCGGCGAAAACCCCGCCACCAGCTCGGCACCACCGCACCTGGCGTGGTCGCCACAACTTCTCACCATTGAACATGCCGGCCGCCACTGGGCGATGACAGATGCGGCAAACAAACAGCCCCTAAAACATCCAATAAAGAGTACTGCTGGCTCGAGTCACTTGCAACGGATTGTAACATGCACAAAGAGTACTGCAGTACATTATAGAAAGACTAAGAAAGAAAGGAGAGAAGGGCCACATTGCCAACAAACTGAAGGAGTTTAGGATCTAGCTCCGAAAAAAGTGATGAACTACCAAAATAAACCTAGATTGTAAAGAGGACTGAAAAGAACAGGAAGATACGGATGACAAACAAAGGCTATCGCATGTAGCCTCAGGAGGAACCCTTAAAGAACTCTTACGATTGTTTGACAGCCGGAGGATACAAGAAAACAAAGGCTATTGCATCAAAAGAGT
>JADLZK010005791.1:0-21925 GCA_015847255.1 Hyparrhenia diplandra
GACCGAAGTTCGAGATGTGTCGTCCCTCACTTTAATGGGTTCTAACTTTACGTGATAGTGCTGTGATCACGCCGCTAATACGTTGAGAAAAACAAGAGTGGGACAATGTGTATTTATTTAAAAAGGGTGCCGGAGCTTTATTGATAGGATAAATAGGTCTTACATAAGTGGCCCGAGGGTCACCATCTTATTACACACGGCGTTAGGTGGGCATAGGGTGCTTTGTGGCATTTTATTCATCGTAGTCCACCTTTCTGGCGTTTAGTGGTCCTAGTCTGCCACACCCACAAGCATACTGGAGCTGTAGGTCGAAACTCTAAGATCAACATCATAGTCCTAACAAAGCCGAAAACATCATGTCTAATCCTCCCTCGGGAAATCCTCCACCATCATCGTGAGTCAAGTCCTCACCTCTATGCCGTAAGTCCGAAAAATCAACGGGTGAGTACAAATTTTCCGCTAAGTCCAAAACCAGGGGTTTGGTGGTTATTATGGGTTTGGGCCCCAGCAGGTCTCTAAAACTCCGCCCCTTTCAGTTCCCCATCAAGTTATATGGTCATGCTTCACAAAACAATACAAACGGTTAGCATCAACGGGTTAAACTAATCATAGATGATCCGTCTCTAGGTTTGCCCAATTCCAAGGACGTGGCTATTCGAATAGATTTAAAAGAACTCAAGCAGAGGTGTACAAAATTTCCCCACACGATGGACATACTCTCCTCGTGATGGGCGAACAAGAATAGTCCAACAAGATCCCGCACGCTTCCTAAGCAGCCATCCTAGGTTTCCATATAGTTCCCACCCCCACGGTTTCGTGGATTGAAGGATAACACGCCACCCTACGGATGACGTATCACCCTAGACAATATGGTGATACCAAAATCACCCACGGCTTATGTGTAATACCTAACTACCCAACCTATACCGTCAACACGAACCCAATCATATTCATCAATATGTGCCTCTAGCTATCTGCGCCATCGGCGCGCCCACACTTACGCGTGGAAGACCACTCAAAGATCCACGCCAACCGACAATGGGGGGCCACTCTCCCCACGTCACGCTTCCCCGAGTAGGACCGCTTTGCCTCGCCGCCTCCTAGGTTAGAAACTATACTTTGACCCTAACGGGTGTGAGATCAGGTCGTCCCATCTCGACGTGTGGTCGTAGACGAATGTCGTACTAGGGGATGGTCTATGAACCGTCCTTAGGGAAGCATCTCTCCGCTGGATTCATCCCCCGATTGGTGACTAGTCTACCTCCATGTAGGCTGTCACCACTCACCTTTTTGTTGGATGGTTCACATTATTAAATAGGTTTCATTAGTCTCACTTAGTCATATTATATCATTGTGCATCATATCATTCATAAAGCAAAATAAACCATGATCATCATCTTATAACAAAGAGGGTTGATTAATTAGGTCAACATTATTAAAAAAGGGGGGGGTAAGGACTTTGCCTTTGGTTACAGATTTGTCGTCAGAGCCCCTAACGTAACTGGATTGTCTAGTTCCCGGTAGAGGTCTTCGCTGGGCTACTCAAGGCATCACGCGGCGACATACACAAAATTAATAGGGCAATTGAATAGCGGCAAAATGAACCATGTATAAAAAACCAGCAGCAAAGGATGTTCCCGCACTTGTAGAAAAAACAATGTAAGTGGTTTGACCCAATTTGGAGCTACGGTTCGAGGTTATGATTTTCCTCGAAGTTTAATTCCAAATAATAAACAAGGTGGATTTTTGTGTCATTATTTTATTAAGGTAAAAATATAATAAAAAATCATGACAATTATCTCCACATGATCTTAGTCATTTTACATACTTTTTCCCCGAATTTTCTGAGGTCCCAACATGTACTTATAGCAAGAGGGGCGCTTTTGGGTGAACCTAGCATTTTCTATCCCTGCGGTCCCACGCAGCTTTGCTCCTCCCGCAGGTCGCCAGCTCTCAAACGGCCCGGCCTGCCCAATGGGCCTTAATGGGGAGGACGGAGGCGTGACGGGAGGGGTGCGGCGCGGGGCCGATTGGCTCCCGTGCTAACGGCGTGACGCGGTGGTGACGCGCGTGGCGGCCGCCTCGCTCGGTCAGGCCCGACTGGCGGCGCGCCCGCCGGCGTTTTCGCCGAATAGCCTTCCCGCTCCTGAAAGCTCGGCCAGGGGTCCTTGGGGTACTCACAGTCACCCCGCACTCCCTATGGTGGTGATTCGGCGGCGTGAGCGAGGCTCCTCCTGCTGGGCGGCGCAGGGCGGTCGGTGGCTGACGGCGCGCTCCAATCTATCGCTATATCGCACAATAGGGGGCCAATAAGATGGGAAAAAGTAGGAAGGGGTTAGACGACTCACGGGTCTGCTAATTGCGCCGCCTCCGGCGATCAATCGCCTGACGCCTCCTTGAACCCTAGCTCAGGGCGGGCGGAAATTTGATTTGGGGAAATCCGCTCTAGAGCGGAGTGGAGAAGAAGGGAGAAGGATTGGGCGCGAGCACGGGGTGTTCTAGCTCCCCGATGGAGTTCTCGCTACGGCGAGGCGGAAATGGGAGCCCGACGGCTATTTATAGCCCTCACCGCGGCGGCGCCCCCTAAAGTTCTTCTTCTCGTGCCCTCGACATTCTCCGCGCCGGGTCAAGGTGCGCGTGGGCTTGCTGGCCGTGGCAGTCGCCGTAGGGTAGCGGATTAAGGCGCCCGGCGGCCAATCAGAAGTCGGCGGTCACATCATCATGCGGCCGGCATTGATCGGGCGCGAGCTCGCGTGCTCTTCGCGGCGCCAATGGCGCCAGCTGGAAGACAGACCGATCGCCGCGTAATGGCCGAGCCGCTGCGTTGCGCTGTCAGGCGCTTGGCCGTCGCCTATGCCGCGGTGGTGCGGCGGGGCTCGGCCGCGGCAGCGCGAAAGTGGCTCGGCTAGGCGGGCGCTGTCGCCGCCGCGGGCCAGGCGCATCTACGTGGTGCCGAGCCAGCTGCTCGTGCTTGTCCGCCCGGCTTAAGTGCCCGTGCTCCACTGCTTCCCTTGGTCTTCTCCTCTCACCGAGTGGTAACGGGCGAGGCGGCAGCCACCCGGGCGTCAGGCTCGTGTCGACGCAAGCCAGCGGCCGAGGAAGAAGGAGGTGGGTGGTCCGCTGGTCGGTGATAGAAAGGAAGAGAAGAGAGAGGAGGCCGAGTGGCCGGTTAGACGGCGGCCACGGGGAAAAGGAAAAAGGAGAGAGGGAAGGAGAGAAGGGAGGTGGGTTGGGCGGTTTTCCTTTTCTTCTTCTTTTTCTTTCTTTTTCTTTCTTTCTCTCTTATTTCCTTATTCTTTTTATTTATGTAACTCCATTTAGGTTTCACCAAAAAATTTCGTAATAAGTTTAAGAGGTCAAGATAAATAGAAATCACCAAGGTGTCGAGTCAAAACATGATTATCGAAAAGTTCAAATTTTTAGCTTAATTTTAAAAAGGGTCAAAAATCGGGTGTTACAATAGGCATGACCTCGATCCACTTGGTGAACTTGTCGATGGCGGCGCAGCAAATGGGTGTAGCCGCCCGAGGCGACCTCCCTCGAAGGGGCCCCCACCATGTCGGGACCCCTGCACCGCAGCGGCGGTGATCGGGATCGTCTAGAGGGTTTGCGCGCGAGGCGATTCTGCCACGCCAAGAATTGGCATCCTTCATAGTGGCGCACTGACCTTGTTGGCGCCCGCGACGGCCGTGGCCCAGCGAGAAGCCTTGCCGTAAAGCCTTTTTCCGACCGTGAGCTTGCGGGCCGCTGCGTGGTGGCCGCACTCTCCAACGTGGATCTCTTTACGAGCTCTCGCCTCTCCTCGAATCGTGACACAGTTAGCCGAGGATTCCGAGGCGCCGCTGCTCTATAGGGCGCTGGGCCGTCGCGAGGGCGAAGGACTTGGCGCTGCGAGCAACGCTCGGGCTCTTCTTTGCCCGGGGCAACTTGCCTTCCTTGAGCCAATCCAAGATGGGGATCCGCCACCGCGCTAGGGGACTTTTTGGCTCGGGATGGCAAGGACTCCCCGCTCTCGACCACGCCGACCCTCCATTGGCGAGTCCGACCTCGTGGGGAGGTCGAGCTCGCGTGTCATTAGGGGACGGTACTGGCGGGGATCTTGGCCGGGTCAGCCGTGGTGAGCCCGAGCTCTCTTGCAACGCTTTGGCCTCGAGCCGAATCGAGGGTGAGTGCCGGGTCATGGGCAACACCTCGGGGGACACTTGCTCCGATCCGACGCGAAGCTTGCGAGGACGTCGGCGCCACCGCTGTACTAATGGGAGATGTGGCTGGCTCGAGGCCGGAACTGCTCTCGCTCCGCGCAGCCTTCGCAAGAAGACGCCGATCATCTTTGGGGTTGAGGCACGACTGCCTCCTTCATGACCGCGTTGGCGACGCAGCTCGAGTATGCCGTCTGGATGCCGAGGCTCGATCGTGTGATGTGGAGGCCGCTGACTGTGGCTTCATACTCGGCGACGTTGTTGGACGCAGGAAGTGAAGGCGATCGAGTACCTCATGCGCGACGTTGTGTGGGGACGAAGACCACCCAGCCCCTGCGCCCCACTTTCACCGAGTCAGTCAAGTACATGACCCAAGATTCCTCGTTGTCCGGCTTTGGAGGTAGCCTCGAGTCTCGTCCACTCGGCGATGAAGTCGAAGCGACTGGATTTGATGGCTTTCCTCGTGCGTATGAGATGACAGCCCCCATTAGCTCGATGGGGCCACTTGGCGATACGCCGCCCCATAGCCTCGGGTTGCGATGACCTCGCTAAAGTGGGGTATTTGGAGACGACGGCGGACCGGATGCGCTGCCGAAGTAGTGGCGAGCTTGGCGCCGCTGCGGATTAGCGTGGCGCACGCGAAGCTTCGATCTACGCAGGTACCGGGTCTTGGTGTCGAGAGGACTCACCGATGAAGTACTGGCCAACCCTCCTCCTCGCCGACCACGAGTACCAAGCTTAGCAACCCGCGAGGTCGCCGCGATAAAAAGCAAAGATGGGCTCGTCTCTAAGGTTGGTGCGGGGGTCAAGACGGGTGAGTTGGCTAAGAGCTCTTCAGAGAATCGAGGGCTGGCTGGGCCTCGTCGGCTCTAAAACAAAGTGTCCGACTTCTTCAAGAGCTTTATAGCGGAAGACTTCGCGCCCCGAGCGGGGCGATGAACCTACGGAGAAAGAAGGGCATCCCGTGAGCCGCCAGGGACGCCTTTTGACCTTTTGATGGGCCCCATGCTTTTGATAAGGCGGCGATTTTTTTTGGGTGCTAGCCTCTCGATGCCGCCGAACACGACAAACCCGAAAGCAGCCTTCCTCTTGGGACCTCGAAGACACACTTTCTGTGGTTGAGCTTGACCCCGAACTCATAGAGTTTAAGACTTGCTCGAGGTCGTGAATGAGCCTCGCCTGTATTTGGTCTTGACTACGATGTCATCGATACGCTCGATTTTAGCTTCCCCGAGGAGGAGCTCTTTTGAAGACCTTCGGTGATGCCCTTGGAAGGTGGCGCCAAGGCGCTAAATCGAAGGCATTGTTACGCATAGAATGCGCAAACGGAGTGATGAAGGAGAGGTGGCGCAGCCGACGAGCTTGTTCATCACGACCGTGGTAGCCGGAGTAGGCGCCAAGAAAATGAAGCGCTTTCACACCGAGGTGGAATCAATTTGGTCGATGCGCCAAGTAAAGGAACGGATCCTTTGGGCATGCCTTGTTGAGACTCGTGTAATCCACACACATCCTCCATTTCCCATTCTTCTTCTTAACTAGTACAGGGTTGACTATCCACTCCTGGATGATACACCCCTTTGATAAAGCCCGCCACTAAGAGCTTATCTATCTTTCTCGGTGATTGCTCGCGCCGCTTCGCCGGCGTCGGAGTCAGCCGAATCACCGCCGAGAGCCGTGCTTGATATTGAGCGCGAGTGCTCGGCGACGCCCCTCGGAATGCCGGGCATGTCCGAGGCTCTCCACGCCAACACGCCGAGGTTCGCATGGAGGAAGTCGACGAGCTCGGCTTCCTATTTGGGAGAGAGCTTGGCACCGATGCGAATCCGGCGCCTCCTCATCCACCTGCTGACCTCCTTGGCGTCTTCCCTCGGCTCAAGGCGCCCATGGCCTCTCGGCCTCCCCGGACGAGCTTGCGTCATCCCGAGCCTCTGACGAGCTCGAGACCTTCTTTCACCTACTTGAGTCCTCGGCGCTGACCCATGCGAGCATCTCGGGACGAGCTTTCGTGACTCGATGACGGCTGGGGTCCGCTGCATCGCATGGACTTTGTCACGCTTGGAACGCCAAGGCCTCGGCTGTGGAGTTGATTTGTGATGATCCCCTTCGGCCCCTGGATTTTGAGCTTGAGGTACGGTAATTGGGGATCGGCTATGAACTTTCAGCACCCGCCTACTCTGTGCCAATGCATGGTACGTGTTCGGCGTAGCACTGGCGAAAGCACCTCCTTGCAAAAATTGCTCTGTGCCTAAGGTGATTTTGGAGGTTGATGAGTTTCAGCGGGACCGCCTGCTTCCCCGGGACCACGCCGTGGATCGGATCCGAAGACGGCCGAGGGTGACGAGGCTCAGGGATCCGAGGGCGTCGAGGGTGTCGACATAGAAGGAGGTTGGGGCCCGTACCGCCGTCCATGAGCACCTTGTCGGGGGGCGTTTGGTGCCGGCTCTATCAGTCGGCGGCAGAGGGGAACCTCCCAGGCTGCGGAATGTGGTCGGGGTGGTCGGGTCCCGTCGAAGGTGATGGGCGCGTTCGACCATTTTGAGGTACGAGGGAGTGGCCGGTTCGGTGAAGAGGACCTCATGACACGTGAGCTTCGGCGGCGCTTGGACTCATACGCGAGTGGGCTCTCGAAGACGACGTTGACGGCGCCTTCCTGCGTAGTAGACGTCATCGTGCCGACTGCTCCCCCGCCTTGTCATCGCCATTGCCGTGCCTCCACCTCTTTGGGTACTGCACACAAACAACTTCATAAGGTTGCAGTCCTTAGCTTGTGCTTGACTGCCCCCCTCGTGGTTGGTGCACGGCTTCAAGAGGAGCCGCCGAGTAGTCCTTCGGGGGTTGGCCCTCGGCCTCGCTTGCCTCCTCGTATGTCGACCCACCGCCACGAGGTCGCTGTCATGGTGGCGCTTTGTTCTTGCTCTTCTTCTGGGGCGTGATGCGCACCCGCCTCGTGTCCTCGCTCGCGACCTTATCCTTGCCCTTCCTGAGGAGGCCGCGGGCAGATCATGAGATGGCCTCCTCTCCTGCTGCGTGGTTAGTGGCGAGGTCGAGGAGCTCCTTGACGGTCTTGGGCTTGTGGACGCCGAAGTTCGCCAATGAGGGTCTCCGCAAGTGGTGCCGAAGGTGAACGCCGTGATGATCTCCACGTCCCATGGCGTCGTGTGAGCCTCATTGCGAGCTTGGAGAAGCGCTGGATGTAGTCGCGCAAGCTCTCGCCCTCTTCTCGCTTGCACCCGCTGAGGTCCCATGTGTTGCTGGGCTCGGTGTAGGTCCCCCGGAAGTTGTCGCCGAAGACGCCGTGGAGG
Organism: Hyparrhenia diplandra; assembly: GCA_015847255.1. NCBI lineage: Eukaryota > Viridiplantae > Streptophyta > Magnoliopsida > Poales > Poaceae > Hyparrhenia > Hyparrhenia diplandra. Next base: position 7,502 of record JADLZK010005791.1, read on the forward strand.
TCGCGCCAGCCCATTGATCCGCCTCTGCGGCATGCTCCGACCACTGCAGCGAGCTCAGACCGGCGAGGGGTACAAAGGGAGGTTGCGGATGATGAAGAGGTCACTCCGCCCCCGCTCCGCACGGCAGCGAGGTGGTAATCCTCGAGCCATACACCTGGGGTCCGCTCTCCCGCTGTACTTCGCACGGAGGTCGGAGCTCGGCGCGCGCGAGGGAACACAGCCGCTGTGGATTCGGGACCCAAACACCCTAGGCCTCCTCCCGCTCGGAGTCGGGCTCGGGCCTCCTCCTTCTCGAAGTCGGGCTCCCGCTGCGCGTCCTCCTCGCTATCGTAGCGCCTCCCCGCCTTCCCCTCGCCTAGGAAGGGAGCGACGACCGCCGTGGTGCCGGGCCGTCGCTGAGATGGTCCCGCTGCCTCGGGTGCGCCGCCGCCTCCGTGCTTCGTCGCCGCTCGGCCGTGAGCATATCACGCCGCTGCTCAGCGTTCTCGCCTCACCCGCCGGGCGCGACGTGGATGTGGAGCGCTCGCCGCGGGGCGGGCCCTGGGCCGAGGATGCCTCTGTGGCCCTCCCCGTGGGAGGCCAGTTTCCATCTACTCGCGACGGCGGCGGCGTGCTCGAGCAGCTGCCTTGAGCCGCCGTGGACCCTTTTCGCCTCGGGGGTCTCGTGCTCCGGCAAAGTGCCGCAGAGCGCAGAGGCGGCGCGAGGTTCTGGGACGCCCGTCCCGACGATCAAGCGGGGAGGTCGCCTCGCGCCCGCCATCGCTGATGATGCGACGGTGAGCGCCCCGAGCTCGACTCGCGGCGCTGTTCAGCCGGGCGAGGGAGCGCTTCTCCCCGGCCGATGTCACGCCGTACTCGCCGAGCTCCCCGGAGCTCGGCATCGACCGCTTGGGACACGTGGTCCTCGGTGCCGTGGCGGCGCTCGGGCGCCGGAAGCGCACCGAATGCGACTCGGAGCCGCCTTGTCGACGCCTCGCACGGTCCCCTCGGAGTGGGGCACATGAAGCACTGCCGAGTGGGTCTACGCCCGCCGCACTCAAGCCGCCTCATGGCCGCCTCGAGCCCTCGTGTCGCCGCCTTGAGCTTCGCCGCTTCAAGGGACGTGGCGACCGGGCCGTCCGTCGGGGTACATCTTGGCGTAGGGACGCCATGAACTCCTTGCAGATAGGGGCTCCCTCGCCCCGTGAACTGCAGACGACGCTGGTGATGGGAGAAGGTGACGCCACGTAAGAGCTCCCTCGGCTCACCGGCCCGGGGATATGCGGAGCAGTGGACGAAATGGCGGCGAAGAAGCAATCCGGCCGCGACGCGGATAGGGCTCGATGGCGCGAAGTTCGAATCCCCGCTGGCGTGCACTCACTCCGAGTCTCTCCACCGCTCCACCGACGCGGCGAGGCGCCGATGCCGGTGGAACGGTGGGAGGGAGCCATCGAGTGAGCTGCCACACAAGCGCTGCCCCTACCGGCGCGCTTTTCAACTCCCCGTGGTCCTAAATACCACGGTCCAAGAATCGACCGCAGTGTGTGCTCCGATGGCTAAGCTCAAGAGACAAATGACACAAGGTTTATACAGGGGGCAATCCGGCACCCTAGTCCGGTCAGTCCTATGTCGAGCTGGTCAGCTCGCAAATACAAGTTGAAATGAGAGGGAGCCAGCTCCCAAGTCTGTGATTGAGGCAAGTGCCAATATCGAGAGTGGTGTGCATGGGAAGGATGAACCGAGCCGATTAAGATTGCTCGCCTCTCTCGATGGCCATCATGCCCCTTTTTATAGTCCAAAGGGGCATACGCAGAGATGCCACGGGGGAGGACTTGGAAGGAGGGGTAAAATGTAAAAGCATGGTGGTGGCGTGGCATGCACCGCTTCTTTAAGATGCATGGTCGCCATCGCCTATTTGCCGTATGTCCTCCCACTCCCCGCGATGGGGAGGAGGCAACAAGGAATCCTGTCGTTTGGATTGACTAGGTGAGCTTCTAGGCTTCGCTGGCTCCGTGATGATGCGTCACGTGCTCGACACGCCGGCCGAGTATTATAGCAGGGAGGCGCCCCATCGTCGCGTCGTGCAGCACACCTCTTCTGCCCTCGCTCAGCACCGCCGCACCGCCGGCAGACGGAAGCGGGGCCCCGCGACGCAGCTGTAACATGTGGGACGTGAGAGCTCGACGCAGAGCAATGATTCCTTTGTCCATAGCGCTGGCGTGGCTCGGGAGCCCGACATGACGGGTCGCCGGCGCGCTGCGTGCTCAAGATTGATTCCCGCCGCCAGCCTCGCAGTCAGCAGCTCGTAGTCGGTAGCAGCCGCGAGTGCTCGATTGCGCTCTAGATGCCGGCATCGAGATCCGACTTTGCTCGCCGGTGCAGTGGGTGAACGGTCGGGTGAACGAGTGGGGACCGAGTCCCTCGCAAGCTCTCGAGATCGCATTGGTTGAGCTCGAGCCAGTGCGAAGTTGGAGATTGGCCACCACCGTAGCTTGTGGGGGATGCGAGCTCGTGTGGGCCCACTGGCGAAGCTCGTGTGGGCCGGGTGCGGACTCCACGACGATGAGCTCAGGACATGGTCTTGAGCTCGCTCGAGGCGGAGTCGGTTCGCGGACCGAAGCTCGGAACTTCGCCTCGAGGCGAGTGTGAGTCGCGGGCTTGGAACTCGCCGAGGCGGAATTTTGGTGTCCGGCCAGCGAGCTCGTACACGGCGGAGGTGGCTCGTGGGCCGGACTCCCTGAGCTCGTGCGGGTGACGCTGGTTGGGCTAGGCCATTGCTGGGCCTTTGCCGCGGATTGTAAAATGTTTGGGTACCCCGAGTATAGGTACCCGGCGTAATCCGAATATCCAATAAGCTCAAATTTGATCCCTTTGGATACCAAAATCCAACATTTTTGTGTGCCTTTCAAATACCTCAAATTCTCTTAGTTGTCTTGAGGTGACTCTCTCTAGGAGAGAGGATTGATATCTTGCACACATGCCCACACTAAAAAGCTATATCCGGTCTAAGCGGTGGCATAGAGTAAGCTTCCAATCATAGACCGATATTGCTTTTGATCAACCATGTTGCCACTTTCATCGATATCTAGCCCTCCATTGGTTCCCATTGGTGTTGACATTGGTTTTGCATCTTCCAAAGCCAAACTTCTTGATCATGTCCTTGATGTACTTGCCTTGACTAACAAATGTGCCATTCTTTATTTGCTTTACTTGAAGTCCAAGAAAGTATGTGAGTTCTCCAAGCATTGACATTTCAAACTCTTTGGCCACCATCTTTGCAAACTCTTCACAAAATTCTTGATTGGTTGAGCCAAATATGATGTCATCAACATAGATTTGCAACACAAACAAGTCATCTCCAAGCTTCTTGGTGAAGAGTGGTGTCAACCTTTCCCATCTTGAACCCCTTTAGAGAGGAGAAAAATCTCTCAACCTCTCATACCATGATCTAGGGGCTTGTTTCAATCCATACAAAGCCTTCCTCAACTTGTACACATGGTTGGGCTTCTTTTCATCTTCAAAACCGGGAGGTTGTCCTACATAGACCAACTCATTTATGAATCCATTCAAGAATGCACTCTTCACATCCATTTGATATAGCTTGATATCATGAGCACATGCATAAGCTAACAAGATCCTTATTGACTCCAATCTAGCAACCGGAGCATATGTTTCTCCAAAGTCAAGACCCTCAACTTGAGTGTACCCTTGAGCTACAAGTCTTGCTTTGTTTCTAACAACAATTCCATCTTGATCTTGCTTATTCCTGAAGACCAATTTGGTTCCAATCACATTGTAGTCCTTAGGTCTCTCCACTAGTTCCCAAACTTCATTCCTCTTAAAGTTGTTCAACTCTTCATGCATAGCATTGATCCAATCTTCCTTTTCTAATGCCTTCTCAATATTTTTTGGTTCTTCTTGAGACACAAAGGCATGGTGTGCACAAAAAAGCTAGTCTTCCTCTAGTTATAACTCCACTATTGATGTCACCAACAATTTGATCTAGTGGATGATCTCTTGTTATGTTTGAAGGTTGCATCACTTGCACTTGATGACTAGGATGAGATGGTGTACTAGCTTGTTGATCTTCATCATGAGAACCACTAGTGCTTGCTTCATTAGAACCAATCTCCACAATTGTGTTGAGTGTTGGAGCATCATCATCATCAACTTGTCTTGGCCTAATGTCACCAATGTCTATGTTCCTCATTGTATCTTCCAAATTGGAGCCTCTCACATCATCATGGTTTTCAACTTCATATTGTGAGCCTTGGGTTTCATCAAATTCAACATCATAAACCTCTTCAAGTTGACCACTACCCAAGTTCAAACTCTATAAGCGTTGCTTGTGGTTGAATATCCAACTAGGAATCCTTCATCGTATTTCTTGTCAAACTTGCCCAATCTTGTGCCTTTCTTGAGAATATAGCATTTGCAACCAAATACTCTAAAGTAACCAATGTTGGGCTTCCTTCCATTCAACAACTCATATGGTGTCTTTTCTAAGCATTCCATGGCAATAGAGGCGGTTGCTACAACAAAGAAGCCGTGTTGATTGCTTCGTCCCAAAAGGAATGGCTAACATTGTACTCACTAAGCATGGATCTTGCCATTTCAATCAATGTTCTATTCTTTCTTTCAACTACACCATTGGATTGAGGAGTGTAGGTTGGTGAGAATTGATGTCCAATTCCTAGATCATCACACAACTCTTCAATTCTTGTATTCTTGAATTCACTCCCATTGTCACTTCTAATCTTCTTGATGGATGTTTCAAACTCATTTTGGCATCTCTTGACAAAGGATTTGAATAGCCCAAACATCACTCTTGTCATGAAGAAAGAACACCAAAGTGTATCTAGTGTAGTCATCTACAATCACAAAACCATACTTATTGCCACCGATACTTGTATATGTTGTTGGCCCAAACAAGTTCATGTGCAACAACTCAAATGCTTTGCTTGTACTCATTGTGCTCTTTGAAGGATGTGCACTGCCATATTGTTTGCCGGCTTGACATGAGCTACAAGGTTTGTCCTTCTCAAAAGTGACATCACTCAAGCCTCTAAGCAAGTCATGCTTCACTAACTTGTTCAATTGCTTCATTCCAACATGATTTCGGCCTTCTATGCTACAACCAACCCATGCTAGCCTTGGAGAGTAAGCAAGTTGTCAATTTGCCTTCACTAGAGTTGAAATCAACCAAATAAAGATCACCATGTCTAAAGCCCTTGAAGATCAAATTTGTTCCATCAATACTAACCACTTCAACTTCTTGACTAGTGAATATGCATTTGTAGCCAAGATCACAAAGTTGAGAAAATCGACACAAGAGGTTGTAATCAAGATTGTCAACAAGCAACACTTTTGATATGCTCTTTTCTTGTGTGATTGCAATCTTTCCAAGTCCCTTGACCTTGCCTTTCTTGTCATTTCTGAAAGTGATACAATCAAACTCATCAATGCCTTTTGTGCTAATAGACTTGAACATATGAGAATCCCAGGTCATGTGTTGAGTGCACCCACTATCAAGTATCAAATGCTCTCCTCCGCCTCGGTAATTGACCTACTTGTTGGTAAAAGTTATCCTACAGTTTTATTTATGATTTGTATAGTGATGCAGTTTAACGTAAAACGATGAGCACTTCACCCGAGGAGAGGGTTTTTAAATATCGAATCCACAGGGAGAATGGTGTGAGAATAATGAGACAAAACTAATCCCTGTGAGATAATAGGAAGGAACGGGAGTTCGGATAAAAGGTGAGAAGAATTCTATGGTTGTCTAGTTTATATCCTTGTAAGGCTTAGAGATATTCCTTAATGGGGACGTACTCAAAGGAAAGTAAGGGACGAAACTTACTATTCCTCCCGGCAACTATGTCCTACGTGTCTATCCTACGGGAAGTGGAATCCAAAGGAATCAATGAATACTTGTCACTACCATGATCTACCACGCTCCGAGGGTAGGGTGTATTTATGAGTTATCTAGCCCAAACACCACGTTTGCACTAGGGGTAACAACTTCAATTCAAGAGCGACAAGAATCAAAGTACTCTAATGAGTCATAAACCGAAAAAGAAATATAAACAAGTGAACTTACTCAAATATAAGGTTGATCCACCAAAGAAGTCTCAAGATCAAGTGCAATGAAGCCTTTGATCCCAGAGGTAAAGCGTGGAGAGTCACCGAACAGATCCGGTACTTCTCCTTACTTCTCCTCAACTCTACTTCTTATCTCTCTCAAGAACGGATCTAGAACTCTAATCAAGTTTTTTTGATCTATCTCTCAACTTTCTACTAATCTCTCTTAACTTGATCTAAGCTCTTCTAATTAGAGAGGTATGGCTCTAGCTATGATCGGAAAGGAGAGTATGATGAATAATGATTTTCATCTTTGAGGCCGGAGGTAGGATCATCCTTATATAGTCCTGGCCGATGAATGCTGACCCTTGGATCAAACCGACTTCAACAACTTGGCGTAGATACAACCTCAAAGTCGGTTTGAAACCGACCTAGGAAGATGAGGGTGACATCAAATTTTTGGTAGGCCGCCTGACTGAACCGGGGCGGCCGCCAAAGAGCCCAAGGTGTGGTGTCGAGGGTCTCTCCCCGGTGTCTTCTGGTGTCTTCTAGAATGTTTTAGTTCACTTTTCGGATCGAAATTCATCGATGGTAAATCTTCTTATTGTTTGGGGGTTTTCTCTAAGTTTTTCGGCATTTACACGTTAAGTCCCGAAAAGATATAAATCACCAAAACTCGTGGAACTTTATCGAGTGTAATACCTATTCTATGCATTTATTCTTTTTATGACCTTATTATATGTTTAGTTGACATATAAAAATAGAGCTTAAGAGGTGTCAACAAGCTCCCCACACTTAGGCTTTTACTCGTCTCGATAAAAGGATGGTTATAACAAAGCTAACCAAGACAAGTATAGCAAAAATAAAACAATCTCATGATCAAACTTGTATTTTATTAATCTTACCAAGAACTTTAAGTAATTGAGAAACAAGGCGAGTTAATATCAGTACCTTATTCCTTCAATCAAATCATTTGGAGTTTTTGCAATAATTTTTTGAAAAGAAATATAGCTTACTTTCTTTCTTACGTGGTACTCTCGAATCACTCAATAATTATATATATATATATGTAGTATTTTTGGATCCTCACGAGCATATGTAATTAAAATATTCACTTCTAATAAAGTTGTATCACGGAGTTTTGGGTTCATCAAAAGACATAGCATATTTACCTTGCATGTATTTGCAATGTCAAAAGATGGATCAAGGAAAGACATCCCTCTTAGATCAAGATGTGCATGTGTATGCTAATTCTACTATGCTCTTATTTTCTTCTCTCTTTGAAATAAATATTTTTGCAAACAAGATCATGGGCTATCTTTTTTTTTAGAGAGGTGGGTTCTACTCACCCTAGACTTTTTGTCTTTTATTTCCTCTCTTTTTAAAGATGTGGGTTCTCGACCCTCGGACACTTGTCCATTTTTTATCTTTATTTCTTAGGGAGGTAGGCTCTACTGCAGTAGGGACACTTGTCCATTTTTCATCTCCCCTTTTTTTTCTTTTTTTCTTAGGGAGGTAGGCTCTTCGCCCGAGTAGGACTTTTGTCCATTTTTCATCTCCTTTTTTTCTTTCTTTTCTTTCTCTCTTTTTTTTTTTACATATTATTTTTGCATAGCCCATGCCTTGCTTGTACAAAAAATTATTTATTGATTTTTAGAGAGATCAACAATTGGAGCATAAAAATAATAAATAAAAACAAGTATGCGTGATCTTGATCTTTAGACAAGTCTCTCAACTTGGGTCACAAAATTTGACAAAAGCTCAACACAAAGCAAATAGCTTTATGCTGGTTTTAATAGCATAGCATGGTTGTAGTAGGATATAACATTTTCCACGAGATGATGAAGTAAAGCTATTATTTTTAATATTTTCAAAATAAATTCTCCAAAGAGAAAAGATATCAAGAATTAAGTTCTCATCAAACTTCTATCTCAAATTTCACAACAACTTAAGCAACTTGGGTTTTTTTAATGCATTATTCTCTCAACAAAAATTAATCTAACCATGAAAAAGGTATTATGTAAGTCTATGTAGGTGGTCTAATATCTCGGGGGTATGCCACGAACCGCATAAAATCGGTCGAATGGCTCGTGTGGGGCTCCGATGGCCCAGCTCAAGGGACACAAGACGCAAAGGTTTATCTTTGGTTCGGGCAAATCGGTGCCCTAGTCCAGTCTCGGGTTAGAGTCACTATGTGGCCGAGCTCAAATGCTCAGATTGGGAGAATACAAGCCGTTCGAGAGGGAGGCCGGCTCCCAAGTCTCCGTGGAGGGGCGTGTTCGAATGAGGATGCGATGGGAAGAAGATCGATCCCTCTCCCGAGGTGGCCGGACTTCCCTTTTTATAGTCGTAAGGGGAAGATACATGGGTGCCACCAATTTAGGACTAAAGGTGTGAAGAATATAAAATAGAGGGGGTAAAGTGTAAAAAGTCGCCGGGTTTGCCGGCACGCCCAGCTGTCTGGGCCATGCGACATCGCCGCCGCCCTACCCGGTAGTCCGCTCGCCCGGTCGTCATAGAGTCTCGTAGGGGCGGCTCCATATTTCGATGTGTCGATGACGTGCGTCCACCGAGCTCTGGAGCTCGTTGGTTGGTGACGGAGGGAACAATGAGCTCGTCGCGCCGCCCGTTGTCGCCGTCCGACCATAAATGCGCGCACTTTCGTGTCGCAAGAAAATGTGTGGGACTGTGAGAGGCTCGGCCGTGATTGCCGAGGTCGCCGTTGATGCGGGTAGTGGTTGTCCGTGAGCGGTTGTCGGGAGGCGGATTCGAGCATCGGGCCGATCACGTGCGTGCCCGCTAGGGGCATTGATGTCCGCTGCCGGTATGTAGCCGGCGCCGTAGGCTGTGGCTACGGATGGCGTCGCGACACCTACGGCACTCTCGAGTGCCTCGGCCGAGTACATCGTAGATTGGACTTTGCCCGTTCGCTCGTGAGGGAAGGGCGGCGCTGCCGGGTGGATGGTCCGAGACTTAAGAGCTCGTGAGCTTTGCGTCGTGTCGAGCTCCAGGTCGTGAGAATCGGAGGCGAGTCACGCCGACTCGGAGGTCGCGTGGTTTGCTTGGGGCGAGCGCGCGCTCATGAGCTTCGTGAGTCGTAGGCCGCTCCGACTCTATAGGTCGTGCGAGGCGGAAAGCGATCCGTCCGGCCCTTAGTCGCCGAGGGCGAGAGCGCCCTCACCCGCCCTTTAGATCGTGCGAGACGGGGAGCGCGCGGAGTGACACGCGTGTGGTGCTAGATGAGAGGCCCATACGACCTAGTAATCTTTCGTGAGTGGAGGGTCGCGTGAGCGGAGTGATCCCGTTAGGTCAGCGGGTCCGACGCAGCTCTAGGACGCTGCTAAGAGCTCGCTCGAGGCGGGGATCGCTCGCGAGCTTAGAGACTCGTGCGAGGCGGAGCTTTTACGTCGGCGCCGAGCTCAGTATGAGGAGGAGCTCGGGCTCCGACCCATGAGCTCGTGGCGAGGCGTAGTTTTGCGGCACGGTCTCCGAGCGCTCGTGTGAGGCGGAGCTCGGGCTCTAACCTACGAGTTCGCGACGAGGTGGAGTTGACTCAGGCCTCGCACGGCGCGGCTGCGGCGGAGGTGTCTCGCGGGCCGAGCTTAAGCGTTGAGGCCGATCCGGGCCGAGTGTCGCATGGGGTTTTGCCGACTGACCGTCAGTGCGTTTAGGGTACCCCTAATATTGGTACTCAGAGTCCTATCTTTTAGCAAAACATATCAACATATTTTTTTATTTTCTTTTTATTATATAGCATATCAGCAAGAGGTTCGAAACCGGCGAACGAAGCCAAAAATACGAACTAAAGCAAAGGATTCGTGAGATCAAACCGAGGGTCGAAGAAATCGAAGACGCAGGCGAGGTGGCAGCTTTGGCCTACCGGATTTACTGGGCGGCCGCGGAAGGCCTCCCGCCCTTCCTTTGGCCCGAAGCCAGTAGGTGTTGGATCATCACGTTTCTGTATTTATTGTTTTGTTTTCGCCTTTCAAATTTCGTTGTTGTTCTTGACGTTCGCATCGTCTCCCCACACTATCCTTTATTATCCTTTATTCAAAAACATGGTGGAGACAAGAAAACATATACAAAAAATATAGAAAATAATAACGAGAGAATGGATCAAAAATTTATTATAAGCAAGAGCACTTTTATTTATTCAACCAAACTTATTATTGACTAAACAAACTTGCTCCTCGACGACCGACATTTCGAAACTCTAATTTTAACTCAAAACAAAATTGACTCGGATAACTAACTTAATAAAAAGCTTTTATAATCTCTTCGCATGTATTACATATCTTTAGTGAGCTTTGTTTTAAGATACGCCGAGAACTCCCCACCCGTCACTAACGCCGCATTGGATTTTTTCTAACTCATCTACACATCTAGCTTGTAGCTCAAAGTCTCATGCTGAGATTCATAAAGTTCTTCATGTGAAAGTGTTACGCTTTCGAAGTTCGCTATAGTCATTCTTCAGCGGGCATTAGTTCAGTTTCCCTAAGGCCGACAAAGTTAACTTGGTTTGGATTAGCCGCGAACTCCGTTATGACAAGGCGGGCATCGGTGTAAGTGCTCTTTTCTAATATTCTCAACTTGTCAAATTTGGACGTTAGTAAGCTTCTCATTCTCATTCTGTGAGCTGTTTAACTTGGTGCTGCCTTCGAGGATCGAACTTCTTCTTCATGGCAATATCACAACGTCGCGACCAACAAACTGGCAGCATACAATTTGCCCGTGTAGCCTTTTGGATTTGAAGGTGGTGGAGGGGACAAATACCAAAGGTTTTGGTTCATAGGGGACTATAGCCATGGAGGTAGGCGTATTGGATGAGTTAAATTTCTGCTTTAGTCGGGTCATATAGACCACCATACGGGTCTCGGTGTTGCTTCATGGTGAAATATATATGGTGCCGGTCGTCGGTCTTAATGGAGGATGAATAAGATGAGATTAAATGATCCGCATGGGAAAAGCTTTTTATATAGGCGGAGGTATGGAATAGGATGGAAAGGTCAAGTTGATTACTCCCCTCGTGAAATGACTCCCCTAGAATGTTTGTCATTACAATGTGGGCAAGTTCTAGAGTATTCACGGAAAAAAAAAATAGAAAAGAGAGGAGCGGGCACCCATGTCAGCCAAATCCCATTTGGGCCTTAATCGCCGCCCTCTATTTGACCCGTGCTCTGTCCTTTTCCTCTGACTAATATCTCTATTCTAGTTGTAATGCTTTTACTTTTGGCCCATAAAACAAGTTCTACGAAAAATTAATTCCTTTTGGGTTGGATAAATCATATAAAGCCTATTTCATCTAATTCATTTTAATTTATTTATTTCTTCAGCTTATCGCTCATAGAAATTTTAAAACGTTGGCCATTTATCTTGAATAACTTACCTTCTGGAGGTCTTGAAGAGTGATTTAGCTCCATGTGATGATGAATTTACTATCTTGAGAAAGGTCCTTCCCATTGCTCCGAGTTTTCCATGCCCGGAATAATTTTACCCCCTCGAATTAAAGAGTAATGCGATCTCGGAGTGAAAGTCTTTATCTTTATCTTCTTATCATGCTTAATCTTTGGATTCTTTCTTTATAAATCTTGGCATTATGATAAGCTTTCTCTCTCCATTCATAATTGAGATTTGCATCTTCCTGCGAACTCCCTCGCAAAGCATCAAGATTCATATTTCCATCTCTTACTTGATTGCCCAAAGGAGCTTTGAACTCAAGCTCTACAGGCAAATGACGTGTCTTCTTATTGAGACAAGTTGATAAGGTGTGTCATTCCATGGGTGTCTTATATGCTGTCCTCCGTATGCCCATATAGTGCTTCTCGGAAGTCTATCCTTCCATTTTAGTTCCCATTTCTTCAACATTTTTGCATAAAATGTTCTTGATTTGTTTATTTGAAGTCTACTGTCCACTTGTTTGCGGTGGTAAGTTGCAGCAATGTTGTGACGAAACTCTATGCTTCAATATCATCGCGGAATCTTCTATCAATGAAGTGGCTTCCTCGTGCACTAATTACCATTAGAGGTACTCCAAATCTTGGGAATATAGTTTTTCTTCAAACATCTTGATTGAACTTCTACCATCTCGCTTTTGCATGGTAAAAGCTTCTACCCATTTTTGAAACATAACTATTCACGCACTAGGATATGTTCATAGTTTGGATTTTAGGGAATGGTCCCATGTAATCACCCAGACACATCAAAAGAGCTCTATCCGGATTGGTTGTTAGAGGATAGCACTCTTGCATTTTATATTTCCATGCCTCGACATAAGCCGCATCTTCGGATGAAATCTTTTGTGTCTTGATACATGGTTGGCTGAGAAAAATCCCGCAAGCCAGTCTTTTGCATGTGTTACGAATGCCCCATAATGACCTCCCGCGCTAGTGGCATTAGATGAGCCCGGCATCTTCTCCACTAATTTGACGAGTCGCTATCCCGCTGGCACACATCTTCTCGATACGGTAAACCGCCGAGCTATTACGCGGCGATATGGTTTCATCCCTTAAAGTGGTGACGCACTTTCATGCATGAGCTTCTTCTTATCCGCGCTCTTGGTGCTAAGCATATCTCCTCGTAGACTCGCCCAGGTGACTGCGGTCACGCATACCCGATTTTCCGGTATGGGTTATCCGACGATAAGACACGCCATCGTCCGCGAGTGAGTCAGTAATAGGCACTCATTTGGTTTTTCAAAATGCATTTCTCAGGCAAATGATCAGCCAGCTAGCCAGTATTTCTCTACTCCTTTTAACTTATCTTTAATTTCTAAATCAAACTCTGGAGTGTAATCCATCCGGCGGCGGCGGCGGCGGCGGCGGCGCGCGCGCGCGCGCGCGCGCGCGCGCGCGCGCGCGCGCGCGCGCGCGCGCGCGCGCGCGCGCGCGCGGCAGGCGCGCGCGCGCGCGCGCGCGCGCGTTAAAGGCGGCAGAAGCATCTTTCCGGGTGAGCAGATATTTCGCAGCAAAGATGATCGCTGTAAACAATTATTACTTTTGTAGCCCTACCAAGTAAGATCCTAACTTATCTATAGCATAAACAACTCAAGTAGCAACTCTTTCGCAAGGGTAGCATATTAAGTTGTGGTCCCAAAGTTTTACTAGCATAAGCACAATAGCATGATGTTTCTTGTCTTTAGTTTGCCCTAACACTTCCTCCCTACAACATAATCACGGCATCACACATAATTTCAAAAGGCAAAGACCAATCGGGAATGATTGGAAAAGTGTAAAACAAGAGCCTTTTTCAAACTTTCAAAAGCTTTAAGACAAGCATCAAAAAAAAACAAGGGAGCATCTTTTGGCTAACAAACGTAAGTACAGGTCTAGCAATATGTGAAAAAAATCTTTTTATGAATCTACGATAGAAAACCAAGATGGCCTAGAAAAACTTCAGACCTCTTTAATATTCAATCGGGGAGGTAATCAGTTTTATAACTTCTATTTTTGCCTTATCTACCTCTATTATTCCCCTTTCAAATAAGATGACCAAGCACTATTCCTTCTCTAAATCCATAAAATGACATTTTTCCCAAACCACGGACTCAAGTGCTTTTCCTCACATCTTTTGCAAAACCCTCAAAGCCAAGTTTTCTAGACAATCATCAAAAAAGTTTTTCCATACAATAAAAAATCATCCATGAAAAACTTCCATAATCTCTTCACTATTTCCGAAAGTAGACATCATACACTTTTTGAAAGAAGCAGGTGCATTACATAACCCAAGTAAAAGACATTCTTCTTCTATAAGCATAAGTTCCATATATGGGCATGTAAAAAGTGGTTTTGCTTTGATCATTAGATGGATTGAATTTGCGATATCCGCATTAATATCCATCAAGGAAACAAAAAGTAAGAATGTTTTGCCAATCGTTCTAACATCTATATCAATGGAAAGGCAACGGAAATGATCTTTCCTCAGGCTTTGTTTAATTTTCTATAATCTATACACATTCTCCATCATGTGAATGCTTTTGAGGAATCAATTCATTTTTATCATTTTAACAACTGTCATGCCTTTCTAGCACAACTTACGGGCTTACCCACTCACTATGTGGCTGGCGTGTAATTACAAGAACTTCCTTCTTAACTACATCTCTCATCGTATTATTGAGTCTTTGAGGTTCTATAGATGGGGTATATCGATCCTGTAGGAATACGATGGAGTGCGAGAGAGACTAATTCCTTTTAGGTCATCGAGGCGTATCTGGCAATGAGAGCAATGTTTTTCTAAGACAATCACCGAGTTCTCGTAAGTTTATCATTTATGATCATAGAGACTAATCTTGATTTAGGAAAGCATAAGTGAGGCCCTAAGTGGTAAAGGTTTAAGTTCAGCAATACGTAACTGAACGGGGCCACCTGA